>BSAI01000038.1:1411554-1439446 GCA_036245035.1 Adrianichthys oophorus
GGGTAGAATCATAAAACAACAGGCAACAAGATGCTGGAAGATTATAATCATTACAGTCAGGTGTGAATGTTAGTCTGAAGTGGGCGGGGCCTGTCCACAAATTCAGATATTACAAACATACCTGCTGGCTCCAAGAGTCTTCACATAGAAACTTGTCAACATGTATAAAATACAACTACAGTTCACACAAACACTAATGCCTGGAAACCAACACGTGAAGCTTTTCATTCTGTCACGTAAACCATTTGTGCAAAGGTGAGCTGACACCTGTGTTCAGGTGAATGTTTATATTTTGCTGAGGTGGATGATGGAATGTCAAAAAAGAAAAAAAGAGGGCGAGTTCCCGGCCATTCCCACAGCAAGACCCCCGTCGAAACAGCAGCAGCGTCCAGGACTCCCCGACACCCACACAGTAAAGCTGATGGAGGAAACCCGCCCACTTAACAATCCCACAAAGCACCAGTGCCTGCAGGGGCCCCAACAACCTGAGAGTAGGGAGGAACAGGAATACATGAGTGCAGGCCCCAGCCCATTCAGATCAGCAGCCCCCTCCACCACGACAGGGGCCCTGTCATTTGTCATTTCTGTTTATGTTTTACCAAACAAAGCACTTTGAAAAAAAAAACTGTGATTCTGCCTTGTGAAAGCATGCGGGGTCTCCATAACTGAAACTGAACCATTGTATTGAATTGTATTGTTTTGAATTGTGTTTGGCCCCTGCCATGACTGAGACTTTTCAAGGGAGAATTCCAGTGACTCCAGAGTGAAGCGTTTTGACTAATGCGAGGAAGAACCTCCAGAAAAACTCAACATTGTTGAAACTGGTGAATACTGTTTCAAGTTTTTCATTAACAAAACATTGCCTCCTTCCTCCCCTCACACACAGAGATGCAAAAATCATCTCTTTGTTGCATACATCACCCCCTTTTGGCCACGCCCCACTCCCCCCTGCTGCGCCCGTCTCAGTCACAGTGCATCTTTCTGTGTGTCATCTTGGCCAAAGCCTCATCTCCAACAAGGACAGAATAAAGCTTCCTCAGGGAGGGGGAGCACCCGACAAGGTGCGAGTGCCAGAGCCGACGTCTCTTCAAAGGATCAAGCATGGAGGGGGGGGGGGAGTAAAAAATAACAACCTGGTGACTCTTTTTCATTTTCCATTTCCTCTGTGCTCATTTTCTCAAGAGCTCCTCATCTGTTTTGCAGCAGAGTGCATTCGGAGTCTGGTTAAATAAGGCATGAGTTATCCACTGCACTCAGCTCTGAAATGATGCCGCCCATCCAAGAGGTGGAACGTGATTGTTGCTGTTGAGGGACGCAGCAAGAAAAGCAAAAGAAGAAAAAAGGAAAAATGTATCATGATTGTTCTTTATTTAAAGCAGCCGTTTTGATGGTTTTGATGGTTTGTTTGCGTTTCACCTCAGTTTTTCCTGAATCTGTACAAGAGCCTAAAATAGAAAAAGCAGGTGAGTTTCCACGCTTGCAGAAAGGATCAGAGATGATACCAGCTCCATTTCAATTTACTGATCCAGAGCTCTTTCTGTTCCAACTGAGACCTAATTTAACACAAAATGAACACGTCTGCAAGGGTGTACTAGTGTGTGTATGGGGGGTACACCGGGGGGGACCCAGGCACCCCAACAAAAAAGGCTTGTCTCTGTTCTATTGCATTTGATTCCATTGTGCATATGTGGAATCAGAACCCCCTTTATGAGAACAACAGTCAATGATTCAGGCACGTCGCCCGGATTGGTGTTACCGGGATACCACCATGGAGCAAGACCTGGGGTTGGGGCGAGCGCCTGGTGGCCGGGTCTCCTTCCACGGGCCTCGGTCGAGTAAAGCCTGAAGGATGGAAGGGCACCTCTCTGGGAGGGAAGGAGCCTGAGCTTGTGCAGGAGGTTAAGAGGTATCGGCTAGATATAGTTGTGTTCACCTCTACGTACAGTCTGGTTGGACTCTCTACCATTCTGGAGTTGCACACGGTGAAAAGCGGCGGGCTGGGGTGAGCCGAGTGTGAAGCAGCTGGAATGAGAGTCAGCACTGCTAAGTCTGAGGCCATGGTTCTCAACCGGAGAAAGGTGGTTTGCCCTGCTTCAGTCGGTGCAGTGCTCTTTCCCTGCTGGAGGAGTTTAAGTATCTTAGGGTCTTGTTCACGAGTGAAGGAAAATTGGAGCGTGACATCGACAGGCGCATTTGTGCGGCATCCACTGTTATGCGGTCGCTGTATCTGTCTGTTGTGGTGAAGAGAGAGCTAAGCCAGAGAGCAAAGTTCTCAACTTACCAGTCGATCTACGTTCCAATACTCACCAATGGTCATGAGCTCTGGATCATGACCAAAAGAACTAGGTCCCGGAAACAAGCAGCTGATATGAGCTTCCTCCGTAGGGTGGCTGGGTGTTCCCTTAGAGATAGGGTGAGAAGCTCTGTCACCTGGGAGGAGCTCAGAGTAGAGCCGCTACTGCTTAACATGGAGAGGAACCAATTGAGGTGTATCGGGCATCTGGTCCGGATGCCTCCTGGACGCCTCCTTAGGGAGGTATTTTGGGCATGTCCTACTGGGTGGAGGTCCCGGGGAAGACCCAGGACACGCTGGAAAGACTACGCCTCTCAGCTGGCTTGGGAATGTTGTGGGGTTCTCACAGAATAGCTGGAGGAAGTGGCCAGGGAGAGGAAAGTCTGGGCATCTTTGCTTAGACTGCTGCCCCCACCACCCGGTCCCAGATGATTGGAAGGAGACGGATGGATAGATGGATGTTCATGTGTCGGATTATACTAGAAACCAGAGACATGTTCGCATTCACTTGGGGATAGATTAGTCTGTTGACTGTCAAAAGAGAAATCTCAGTTAGCTTTCTATTGCTTTTTTCCTCTCAAATTTGTTCAGGGGCCTTTTTGTGAATTTTACGTACATTAAGTTACAAAAAACCTTTCACTACAGTCACCATGTTATCGACTGAAGATGTGAAGGAGTTGCAAAAAGCTTATAAAACCTTTAGTCATTGCTACTGAAACCTGCACCAAATCAAATCATGTCACCTGGTTCTACGAGGGTTCACAAACACAAAGGTTCCTTCCCTGCTCTTCTAGCTGCTTTAAAGAAATCATCGAATCCTCTACTTTTTGCCATACGTGGTCACTAAGTTCCTTAGATGCTCCTTTTCCTGTTTGCTTCTTCCAAAGGCCTCACAGGGACCCTCCACCAGGAGGGTGTGCCTTTTAAGCACTCTTGCGTCACAGCAAGAGGGCCCCCAGTTCAAATCCCGGCTGGGGGACTTGAAACAGATTCACCAATGGGGGAAGCTTCTCTGTGGAGTTTACATTCTCTTCCCGTGCATGCATTGGTTTTCTTCGGGGACTCCGGCTTTCATCCACTATCCAAAAACATGCTTCATTAGTTAGTTGTCCCTAGGTCTGAATGCAAGTGTGTAGGAGTGTGTGATTGTGGCCCTGCAACAGACTGCCGACCTGTCCAGGGGTGTACCCTGCCTTTGCCCATGAGTGGCGGGGTTAGGCTCCAGCAGCCCCATGACCCCAAAAGGGACAAAACAGGTTTAGAAAATGGATGGACGATAGCAATGGTAACCTAGACTGGTTTCCATGTAGACTTGCTTTTATCCATTCTGGCTCCAAGCTCATTTTCAAAAAAAGACCACACCATCTGCAAATGGTAAAGATACTGCCCTGAAGTCCCCAATCTTGAACTCTTCCAGTCAAAACATAAAGTGAAACTCAAAATATTCACAGCATCCATCCTTCATCCAATCACAGTAAACAACACATGAATGTGTCTGTCTTGAGAAAGTATTGTCTTAAGTTCAGTGTGTGACGAGAGGTATACTAATAACAGTTTTAGCCTTCAGACTGTCTTTATATCAAGGAGCGGAAAAACAAATCGCTCAAAATTTTGAGTTTTCACATTCGTCTTTTGTTTGTGTCTCTATATTCAGATGACTGAAGTGCTGGTTAGTGACGATGTTCTCTTAGGAAAAGTTCCCAAAGTTCAAAACCAATACAACACACTTTTGGTGTGGTGTCAGTTTTGCTGAGGATAGCATTCTTCTTGAAGTTCATGCTCACAATAGAGTTTTCTTTTTGTTACTTTGGAAACAACTTTAAAAGGTAAAGGGGGTGTGTAAGTAAAACTGTGGGAGAAAAAATCTGACCTTCCATATTATGTCTGTACCTCAGTTATTCTATGAGAATGACATGTCCTCAGTCACTCTGAGCTGTCATTGTGAGCAAACTTTGTGTTAATGCCAACTGCGTACTATAGTTCAGATGATGTTTCCTTCAACCAGATGGCTTTAAACTGTATCAAAAGATAGAAATAAAGAATAAAAAGCTCTTTTTCCATAGAAAGTGTCATACACAATGCAAACTTGCGTTTCCACAAGTATGTGGAAACAGCTTAAACTTGAAAGGTTTACCTTGTTTCTTTAGTTTAACTCTGGTTACATGTAAATAAACAGCCTCTCATAACTAACACATCCACTCTGGCTTTAGTTCTATTGCACATGCTTAATAAGATTCCCCAAATGATCACATCAAAGTATTCTTATTGCCTGTGAGCCAGTTTTAATGCCTTGAGCATCACACCATTCCATCTTCAGTGGCTCGCTGCTGCACAGCCATGAGCGCAGGTTAACGCGGAGCGCCAGTGTTCTCACTCTGAACAAAGGACAAAGGAGGCGCTGCGTGGCAGGTCAAGTCTGCCCGGATTTCTTCTTGCTGCCTTTCTGCAGATAAAGAGACTAATTGCATTTGCATAATCACACTGAGATAAAGTCACAGGCGTGCACACAATGCTGTGCACGCACATAAGCAGTAAGGTGCCAGCCTGCTCCCCCAGGATAAAGATTTACAAGAACAATGATCTGAATAAAAAAACATTGGTCTGAATGACATAAATGCTGCCACCGACATGTGTTTGTGTTTCAAACATCCAGTTTGTCCTTCAGGAAAGTTTAAAATGTCTATCTTCATTGGAAAATCTTGAGTAATCCATTTGTGTTTGGGGGTACTCTGGGTGACATTTAGGTCCTTAAACCTCTCACGCTACGCTGACGTGGATTCCTGAACAGGCAGACTTAGATGGCGAGGATTACAAAGAGAGGAGTGACTTCTGAGGAACTTCAAACTCACTGTGAGGATTTCAGGTCAAACTGAAGAGAAATACGTTTCTGTCTTTATTTTTCTGATCAAATATGTATAAACATCATTGTCTGTGTCTGCAAGGACTCACGTTTCCAAACTTCCTCAGTTGTTTCAATGTTGGTTTGGTTGAGTTTACTTGTAGTTTTGATCCTCACCTCTGCGGGTTGAAAGTTAAACCACCAATTGTAGTGACTTATGGGTAGCATTCTTATAATTCACGGAAGTCCGAATTATTTGAAAATCGACCATGAGTAGAATTTAATCTGAACAGAGCTGTGAAAGAACACCAAGCCTCTTCCTGCTGTAGGTGGTGGACATGTTCCAGCATCGGGAAGCAATAGTCCAGTATGAACACCAGATGCTAATAGTCCATTCAAGATATTCATTGCCTTTTTGTACATGCAGCACAGCATCGGTGTATGTGCCACAAAATAGCACCAGCAGCATCTGCCTGTTCATCTATTAAGACTTTCACATCCAGAACCAAAAGTTTTGGTTCAGTTCAGACGGAACACAAAAACTGCCAGAGGACTTAGTCTGAGGAGACCAAGCAAAGCAAGTTTAAAGTTAGAATGTCTTTCTTTGCAAAGCAGTTTCAATCCATGATTTTCTTTTCCTCCCCTCATGAATAAACAGGAAGTGAGACATCTGTGCTTGCTGTATGGTTTATACAGGTGGAAATGTATGTATTTCTTTCAGTCCCACCAGGTTCAGATCTCCTCACATGCGTGCAGTTGGTCTCTTTTACAGTCTTCTGCGTGATAAATGGTGACGACTCATTATATGAAGCTGTTATTCATGCATTCCAAATACTCAACAAAAAGCTTGTTAGTCTCGCACGGCGGCAGAAAGAAAGGCGCCGGAGTGACTTGAATGAAAAGATGCTCTCGAGTTTCAGCAGCATTCACACCTAATGCTGGGAGTCTATTCAAGCAGCAGCATTCATGCATCCGTTCCTGAGGAGCCTCACAGCAGGCTTCACAGCCTCAAAGCTCATGCAGGCGCCTCTGCTCGCACTCAGCCTGAATGTGACTGGATACCTGCTCATCACCAGCAGAGCAGCTCAGACGGGCCGTGCTGAATCAACCCCATTTAACCCTTTCGTTAAAGCTAACCAAACACTAAAAGGAAGCAGTAACGATGTTTTTATGGCTTTAGGAAGTCCAGTGTCCTTCCTCCCTGCCTCCTCCATCTCGTCTGCCACAGAGCTCAGGTTGGTTCAAGTTTTAAAGGCTGTTAATGCATTAAATGATCGATTACAACATTTAAGTGTGTTTCATTTTTAATCACAGCTCCACTGATGTGTTTAATGGACCCAGACCTTGATGAAGATGCCTTTTAAATAAGGTGGACACAAGAAGAGAGGGAGGTCTGTGAACAGCATGTTCTCCTCTATCTCCTCTGAGAGACAGTAGGAAAAAAACTGGACTTCATAGATGAAAACACAATGGTCTCCAACACAAATAATACAAGTAAAAGAACATTAGTGAAGATTAAATTGAGTTCAATTTTATTTATATTATACCCCAATATTACAACACAGTTGTCTCAACAGGCTTGACACCTGTAATTGTTCAAAAACATAAAGTTAGTAAAAAAAAAACATTAACAAGAGCTGGTTGCTAAACTAAACTAAACAGACTAAGCTAAGCTGGTATGCCTGCCCTTAGACCCTCCTTCTGAAAAAACAGTGAGAAAAAACAGTCCAAAAAACATGATTCTTGGGGTAAGAAATGGGCAAACCAGTATGGGACATGCAGGTGGCCTGCAGAAAAAATTAAAGTTGTAGACCGCTCAGTGAACCGTCGAGAAAAAATGGTTATTTTGCCCTCCTTGCTTGGAGCCTGACTGTTGAAAATGAAATGATCAGAGTGTAGTTTGTGTGGATATCTTACAGGCGTCTAATGGCTACTTATGTATCTCCAGCCCACCCTATGAATGGAGCGAGCAACATTTGAATGGAGACTCACATTTACTCAAGTGAATTACTCAAAAGAGTACAGAGTACAAATATTCAATTGGAGAGAGTTAAAAGTTGCTCATATTTTTGTTAGCTCAGTACAAGTGGAAAGTAGCCAAAAAAAACATACTTAAGTAAAGTAACAAAGTCAATTTGCTCAAGTACTTTACAGCTGTGCTTTACAGTTACAGAGGCTTCTTATTATATTGCAGTTCACCTTTCACTGACTCACTGCTTTGTGAATTTTTTTCAGTGTGACTGCACGCTTTTTGTCTTAAAGGCTCATTGTTTTATCCCATTTGGCTGTTGATCTTGTCGATCGATGTCTTCTGTGCCGTGTCTCCTGTACAGAGAGTGTTACATTAGTCTTTGATCGCGATTAGATCTTTGCTTTCATTCTAAAATCCTGGTCTTATTTTTCTATGAACATATGAACTTTAAGAGTTTAAACAAGAGAGAAAAGTCTGAAAATGTCTGTCTGAGAAAAGTGCATTAAGAGTGAGGTGAGGAGTTTTACATCCTTAAAACATCTATAATCCTACTTTATGAATTTCACCTATTATGGGTTATTTATGGCATTATCCCTGCGATAAACAAAGGAACATACAGATACATGTACCACACGCACAACAATGGCATAGTCAGGTTAAATGGCATCCTCTAAGGTGACCGGATGAGCTTTACGGGAAATAAAAGACACACCTGTGCTCGTCTTAAGATGCGGCTGCTTCTCTCTACAACACTTCCTAGGCCGGACAACCGAAAAACCCGCAGCCCCTGTACAGTTGAACCTCCCATGCAGGTGCATGTGACTAAAGACTTTTCAGTGTCGGAACATGGTGGCTCTGCCACTTCAGGTTCACATGGATAGCCGCATCTCTTCAGGTGGATAATGCACCTGTGGGACAGCATGGGTGACATTTGAGCCAGCACAGACAGGAGCGAGGCGCTCACAGGTCAGAGATGGGATGTAATGCAGCATGATTAAGTTTGATTCAGGTAAATGGCAGCATCGGCAGCAGAGGATGAGCTCCTGCACTGTAGCATTGATGGATGGATGGAAATGTGTCCACATCACAGTGGAGATGAACACGACCCATTTTCTGTTCCCACTTCAGCATGTGATGGATCACTGAGCGGTCGGGTGTGTGTGTGTGGGTGTGTGTGGGTATGAAAACTGGTGAGTTTTATTCTTGTTTTTTTCTAAGAAACTTTTTGATGTGATTTTGCAGTTACCAATAAAACTGTAATGGTCTGTGCAAATCTTTAGATTTTAAACTGTAGCCCTCCATCTGGACTAAAAGCATTGGTATTTTCTCTGGCTATAATTTAATGTAACTTTTTGGTAAAAATGTGCAACATAAAGAGTTGGGAAAACTGGATCATTTCTGAACAAATGTGCTGTTTTTGTCTGCATGTGTTCATGAAAGATGGTGAAAAAAAAGTAGTATATTTTCTAAAAAGCAACTTTTGAAACTTCTTTATCTGTATGATGAGGACTTATTAACAAACTTTAGTGTACAGACGCTAGATTTCATCAGAAAACTGTTAGAGTTCTTCTCAATGAGCTGATAAACGACAGAGGATTTTTTACCTCTGTGGATTTTTAAATTAAGACTACCCCAGCATCAGTGGACAGCCTCTTAATGGAGATAAATACTGTTAACAAAGGAGGCATATAAGCCTTGATTATCATTAGTTTACTTTTAGAGACATAGGGGTTTCATGATGGTTTCAAAGAGAAGGTATTATCTTAACCCCATCCTAAATAATACATGATAATTCTGCTGCAAAGTTCTTTTTTTCTATTACCGAGATCATTCCTGTTTTTTCCTTGGAGTCTATGGAATCCCTTTAAAGACTGTTGAAACTCATTTAGCTTCCCTGAAAGCCCCCGGGGCCCTGGAGGCCGCATCAGGAGCGGAGCTGGATGAATGGAGGCCGCTCAGGTTAGTGGGTTTGTCTGCTGTTACACCTCAAAGCTGCAGAGCAGCCAGCAATACATCTCAATTAAATACAGAGAGGCTGAGGCTCTCCTTTGTGGATTAAAGCGAGCCTCTATGCATGTGCGCATGCACGTGTGTGTGTTTGTTCCCAGACTCTGCTGGCCAGCTGTGCAGCAGAGAACAGGACTTCTGTGTTCGACTCACCCAGCAGACTTGATTGCCAAAGTGGGGCTTCTTGTTTCCCTGCAACCTTCAGATCCCGCCGGTCCATTAGCAGGACTGTCACTGAAACAGGAGGACCCCCCCCCCCAAACACACACACTAGATCTAACTTCAACAGAAGGAAGTCTCAACAGAAAACTGTGCTCTAACCTTTACTTATGAGACTCTTGTTACATTCTAGTGTTCATCTTCTGATCAAATGTCACAGCAGAAAATGTGATCTAATAAATAAAACATAAGGCCCCCCCAACCCCCCCCCCCCCCCCCCCCCCCCCCCCCCGTTGTCCCCTCCTCTCTGGAAGGGGAAGGATGTCTTTTTGAAATAAAAGAAAGGATTAAAAGCTCCTTTGACGACATGCTTCAGTGCAGATGGCGGAACATTCTCAGTTACTTCCTCTTAGTGATCTGACATTAAAAAACAGCTCAAGAAAAAACCATAAGGATATGAGGATGAATGTAAACTGAGAGCGTCAGGACAGGACACTTACGAGAAACGCTGTGATGTAAAACTGAGATCTCAATGAAAACACTGTCTTTAGCATTTATAACCTGTTTTTATAGCATTTTTCTGATGATGGAGGACATGTATAAACAAAGTTAAGGTTAAAACTTCATATCTGAGTTTTTATTTTATTTCAATTGTTGTGAATCAGCACCAGACAAAAAAATGAAGTTCAAAAAGGAGCTTATTTGTGACGTGAGAAACACACTGGGGGGGCCACAAACTCCCTGTTCTGACAGGGAATGGAAGGACAAGCAGGGTTACTCCACGCCGACACTCCTGCCCACAATTCAGAGGTGAATTTCTAATGAACCACTGTCCTTCTACAGAAGATATGTCCTAGAATTTTGCCAAAAATTGCATAATCACAACCAACGACCACTGGGGAAGCTTTTACAATTACAATTACAATCAATTTTTGTCAATTTGAAAAGATAAGTATGTGGTTTACAAATATAAAATGTTTTTATTAATACAGACTTTTTCTGCATCACAAGTTTGGGCAGAAATCTCATTTTAACTTTGATCTTCAATTAAAACCATCCTTTGTAGAATCATGTCATCAGCTGCTCTAAAAAAAAAAAGTCTTCACTTTCAAAACGGAAATGAATTAAAAGCATGTAATAAACCTAAGTTTGTGTTTGTCTGTTCGTTTTACAAACCAGGACTGTGTAATATATAATAACTATACTTACTGAAATAGTGCTTAGATTTATTACAGCACATGCCTCCGGTTCTGTGATTATTAAATCATGATCTTATAATCATTAGATATGAATAATAATGATCATTCCA
The DNA here is from genome assembly GCA_036245035.1 of Adrianichthys oophorus. Lineage (NCBI taxonomy): Eukaryota > Metazoa > Chordata > Actinopteri > Beloniformes > Adrianichthyidae > Adrianichthys > Adrianichthys oophorus. The sequence goes on from BSAI01000038.1 coordinate 1,422,134, forward strand.
GCAAAGTGGGATAAAGTTGATTCACCTCATCTTCCTTTTGCTGCTTGAATATTTCAAAGTGATTTGATCGTTTTTGGTTAACATTCAAATAAAGCTTAGCCACAAAGAATAAATGCAAACATAGCTTCTCAGGTCAATAAGCTATTCTATTTAAGGCTTATATTATCATATTGTATTGTGACTTTTAAATGATTAACTTTGAAATTCATGCACATTTTTCATTTGCTGCAGAGGTCAGTAGTGATGAAACAAACTGTTAAAGTTTCATCAAAAGGATTATTTAAAGTTATTTTTTAATCATTAAAATTGCAAATGCAACTCATTAAAAAAAAGAATTATTTTAAAAACCAATAGATAAATGTTTGCTTGTCTTTTTTTGGGGTAAATGGCATAGACTTATAGTGCTTTTTTACCTTCCTTGAAGGCCCAAGAAGCTTTAAAGTCACAGTCCCATTCACACACATTCACACACTGATGGTGGATCCGCTGCCAAATGCTGGCACCAACCTTCCACCAGAGGCAATGTGGCGTTCAGAGTCTTGCACGAAGACACTTCAACACATGGGCGGGCAAGGTGGGAATCAAACCAATACAATCTTTCTATCAGGGGTTGACTGCCTTACCGCTGCACCACGGCCGCCCCTTTCATCATTGAGTTGAACATAAAAAGAAGAGATGTAGCTTCAACTAAGTTTTTCATTCATCCATCTGTCTCAGTGAAAGCTGAGTTCCCTCTTTACGGAGTTTCATCCCAGCTTCACAGACTGAGATGACATCCTGATAAACGCGTTTAAATAGGTTACAGAAAGAGGACTGTTTCTGTCCACGTTTCCCAGAATATTCTGGGCATAACACATCCAGAGCATTGTTTTCTGTCAACAACTTCAAGCCCAACAACATATACACACCATGATTTACTGACGCTGCAGGTTAAAACAAATGTCCGTCTGCTTCCTGCTGAAGATTAATTAAAGAACATGAAGCATTTTTATTTAAAGACATCCAGCCCCCCCATCTCTGCCCCTCCACTCACTCTCTTCATCTTTCTTTCCCTCCTCATCCTCAGTGTAATTGAGACAGGTGGTTTCTTTTTCTGCTCTCCAAACTCTCACTGCTACCAGGGATCTCCATTACATTAATTGTGCATTTTGAACTAAATCTGAACAGGTTGCTGTATTGCAGGAGCCTCCATGCACGCTGGGATCATGCACGACAGTGAGTGAACGTCAAACCCTAACGGTTCTCCTTTCTTCCTGCATTGGCCTCTCTAAATGTGCTCTGCAGGCGTCAACATGCAATTAATCAATTCAGCTGGATGAGAGGTTGCTGGTTGTACAAACACTTGCTGAGTCTCACACTCGGTCAGGAAAACCTGGATTTGAGGCAGAGCAACATCAACAAAGACCGACTGTATGAGAGAGAGAGCTGGAGATGTAAAAACAATGGATTCTGTCAATTATGGAGGATTCATTATTTGCCTGACAAAGTTAGAATACCATAAGTAGTTTCAACCGAGCACTGATGGATCCCAAAAGCAGCAAGACGCGATAAAAGCCAAGCTGCTGGACTCAGCTCAATTTACTTTCTTTACTTGTCATTCTGTTTTTCTTCTTCTGGGCTGGACTGAACTTAGAGACTTGTTTTATCAAATCAAAAACTGAACAGTTTTTCAGAAAACACACTTTTGTAATTCCACTAACAAGTAAAGAAAACAATGTAATCCCTGATTCAAAAAAATATGTTCTTTAAAATACTCTTGAGTATCTAAAATAGCCATCATACACCTGCTTAAGACATTTATAACTTTTTTAAATCACATTTCACTTAGGAGACAGAAAGAGTTTCAGCCTGAAGATGCTTTAAAAGAATAGTGACTGCAAGCAAAGAACAGATGTGTATTCAGACCTGTCCAGATATTTTAACATTTGTGTTAAAATTTTGAGTTAAATGAAATATTTGTAAAAAATAAAAACAAAATGATGATGAATAATAGTAAGAATATCTAAAAGAGAAAAAGTAGGAGAATAATTGAGCACAAGTCTCTCATTCCAGCACTCCAAACAAAAAATAAAAAAGCATGCTGGCTTAGAAAAGTGTGCAGTAACTCAGCAACAAGGTTGGAGTATTTAATTACTTTTTGTACTTTTGCTGCTCTGACACAGGACAGTTCTGAGACATTCTGGCACTAAATAAAGAGTTTCTACATATTTCTGTAAATATTTTTTTCTCCAGCCGCTCCAGATTCCTCTGTCAGTCCAAAACATGCTTCATAGGTTGGTTGATCTCTTAACTGCCGCTAGGTGTGACTGTGTGTGAGCATGTGGCCCTGCAACAGTGGATTCTGAAGATGGAAGACTCAAGACTTCTAAAGAAGGACATATAAACTTCTTTGGATTAGAGTTTTTATATAAGATAACTTTGGTAAATCTATACTATTTTTTGTTACCAATTTCACTGTACGTTTAACACCAGTATTTGCCAATTAATTTTATTTTGATTAGACAAAAATGTTCACCCTGTTTCCCATAGCAACATTTTTCGACCAAATGTGGTGATGAAAGTGTTATCGTGAGGCTTTTTTTGGGGGGAGGATTTAATCCAAGTTGCATTGTCAGGTTTACAGATGAGTTTAGGTTTTAGTAAAAGATATATGCACCTATATATGAAAAAAATGAGTCGAAAGGCAAATTTACTGTCACACCATAAGAAAACAACTTATAATAGGGCTGCTTTTGACCTGGATTACCTGAATGTTGCTCATTATCAGTGTGTATTTATGCGGCGCATGTCTGTGACTGTGACTCATAATGAAAAATGCAAATGCACTAACAAATCGCCTCAGCAGACATCTGCTTCCATCCACTGCTCTGTTTCCTCCACAGTCCTCATGTGCCTTTACCTTAAGTTACATGGCATTTCTGGTGAAAGGGCTGTTGGGATGTGTGTTTTTCCTCCAAGTTCATGTGTTCTGGATAGTTATGAGCCTTAGCCTGGGCTTTAGCGCAGTTATGGTTGATTAAATCTGTCACACATTAGCCCAAATGCTGATCAGGTCATCTCTTGACAAAAATAGCCTGACCGGGCAGGATGTCCCGAAGGTATAAGAGCTGAGAAAATAAGGATGGGTTGTTTTTTACTTGGTTGAGGTGCAGAAAATGTACAAACTTTGTTGTTTTCCCTGGAGGCCACAGAGAAGCGCCTGTGGGAACGGTGGTGAGGGATAAACTCTTAATGAGTGAAGCTGTGGATTTATTAAAGGAAAAACTTTTTTTTCCTGCAGAATCAGTTACCACAGCTGAAGCTGAATCCTCCCATTGTTTGTCTATTGTTCCGTTCACACTGGGTCCGGCGTTCAAACAGCCACTTCTAATGAGAAGTTTACGTAAATGTGCATTAAGACTTTCGCGTTCAAAACTCTTGTGTGCACGCATTGCTACGCAGCTTTTAATTCTGTTTTCAGGCTCTACGTACAAAATGTGTTGCCATTAAACACAAACTGAAATTTAAACCAGTTGAACTTTGTCACAAATTTGGAATGGTAGTGACGTGTGGGTGGCGTCCTTTTTAATTCAAGAAAGTACAAACCATTTGAAAACTGATTATGAAGGTAATTGTGCCCGGCCGGAATTATATGACACCAAGTCTTTCGCATATGGGAATACAGCTATCCTGGAGCAAGAGTTGCACAACTTCCACTTTTCACACAAAGCCATCCATCTGCAAGTATCTGCTCTAGTGTCAGGTAGCAACAGTCCAGTGTGAACACTGTATGCTAAAAACACATTCAAGAACCCACGTTCAGCACATTCTTGAATTCACAACACATGCCCGGTATGTAAGTAGCATGAGCCAGATTTTCCTTATTTTTAGCACTAAAGAAATCTTTTCCTCCTGTTACTCTGCCATAGACGGACACTCCACCCAACATTCAGAGGAGCTGTTTTGGAGTTCGTTGCGTTCACCATCACAGGTTGCAGCTGAAGTAATCCCTCAGAGTTAAACCTGCTCACACACAGAGTGAGCGTCCGCTCACACACACCTGAACCTGCCTCAGATTCTGCTGGCTCAGTCTGGCTCAGTGTGATTAGTTGGTTCAAAGCTGTGTTAAATATGATTACTTTTATTAGAGAGTGCTGCACAGAGTTATCTCCCTTTAGTTTTCCCCTCTCCGTCCTCCTCCGCTCTCTTCCCAGCCTCCTTCCCTCTGGTCTCCCAGCCGGCTCTGCTGGCTGCAGACTGGGAGCTGAAATATCGAGAAACCATTAAAAGTGCTCATTATTGGGGAATAAAAGAGAGCAGAAATCAAAGGGAGGGGCTCACTGCTGGGGTCGGCTGATTTTAACTGCTCTCATATCCCAGTTTCTCTTCGTTTTTCCTCTTTGTTTTTCATTCTTTTACACTTTTTCTTCAGCTGCCTCAATTAAGCTTTAGCCTCCAGGTCTTTCTCACTGCTGTCAGAGACGAGCCTTTAAAACACATAAAAGTAATGTCAGCCGAGACCAGAAATTTCAGCTTTTAGAAAAACGAATTCATGTTTTTCTTTTTACCAGTCTTTACTCAAAGGCCACCTTGAGTTCTGTCACGGCTGAATTTGGTCCAGTTTGGGTTAAACTTATGCTGAGTTAAAAAAACTCCAAGTCCCGAGGCTGCAGAACACAAGCCCACATCATCATCCCTCTACCATTATGCTTTCCAGTTGGAGGAGCTTAGTCCTGAGCTGCTGTTTTCTTTTCTCCAAACGTTAAGATCCAAACATGTTTGGTCTTTTCCCTCCATGCAGCATTTTTTTCACAGGAAACTTTGCAAACAAAGTGTTTTGTTTTTTTATTTTTGAACAATGTTACTTGTGATCTGACAATGCCTTCCATGCAGTGAAACATTTATTGTTGTAAAAACAATTTTAGCTTTTATTTGGATGTAAATCTTGTTTTTCAGTCTGATTCTATAAATTCATTACAATAAATCTGATTTCTTGTTCAAACTGTTTGTGTTTTTTCCTTTTACATTTTTGTTTTTTATTAATGATGTACTTTTTACCTTCTTTTTTTAAGTATTTCTGCTGTTTGAGGTTTGCTGTTGGCTGCTCTCCTCCCTCAGTTACTGAGTTTTTCTCATTGTGGATTGTAACATAGAAATGATTGAAAACTATTCAATCTTCACAGACTGATGTGCAGCAACAGTTGCTTTTCTAAACTTGTCAGAAATCTGCCTCCCAGATGGCATTTAGTGAGCACAAACCTGAAGTCTGCAAAGCCTAAAACCGGCGCAACTTCTGCTTTCATTTTGCCCATGATCAATCACCAAATGCATTTGATTAACAACATCTGGCTGCAATTTATTCTCCTAATTTCCAGAGTGTGACAAATGTATTTTCTATGACTGACAGCCAGGAAATAAACAAAATCATTTGCTGCTCCCTGTTTCTCTTTCTCAGACCAGTGCGCAGAAAAAAGGATGGAAACTGTCCATTTACAGTTTGTTATCCGTCTCCAGCAGAACAAGATCAGTCAACAACCCTCAGCCTGAGTGTGTCATCAGTTATGGGGAGTTGTCTAATTCAATAATGGTGCCAATCAAGCTGAAGAGGCACTTCTCCTACATTTTTCCTCCATTTTCCTTTAGAAAGATGTCAGCTTGTTCAGAGGAGCTGAGGGTCTGAAGCAGAGACAGCAGGAGCCTTGACGCTTTGAAGGCCAGGAAGTTACACACCAACACAGCCCAGCACAGCACTGTATTAGGTATAGTAATAGTATTAGTAATAGCAGAATGTTTGGCTAAAATCTGAGAACAAATATCCCCAAAACTGTGACAGAAGATTCAGTTCAATGTTATTTATATAGCCCAATATCACACAATCCAGATGTCTCGGTGGGTTTTACACCGCTATTTATACAAAAGAACATAAAGTCAGTCATAAAATATAAACAATAACTGGTTGCTAAACTAAACAGTCTAAGCTAAAGTGGCATCCCTGCCTTAGACCCTCCTTCTTGGATGTAGATTCTGTGAGGAGTGGCTGTGCTGGCTGCTGAGCACACTCCTCCCACATTTGCTCTGAGCTTTGCTGCATTCAGATACTATTATTAACTGTAAATAAGAACCGGAAAGAGTAATTGTGACTTCACCCATAGAAAATGACTTACTTCCAGATCCAACCGAATCTAGTCAATTCAGTTGCCATTTTTTCGCCAGATTTTTTATTTTTCACCGCCATGTTGGAGCCAGACATCAGTAATCAGCATTTGGTCTGAGTCGACCTGAGTTATTATTTCTACGGCAAACACTCTCACCAATCAGGAGTGAGCTTGATGGAGTTCCACACCCCTACCACTTGATAGCAGGCTTGGGGGAGGGGTATCTCCGTCCAGTTCTCATGTACAGTCACTGGACACAAATGAAAGTCACTAAACCCGTCCATCACTGTAAGGATTCTGTGGTTCAGTTAGGGTTTAGTTATATTTGGTCATCTTCTAAGCTGCTCTTGTCAGTCACCAGTTTCAGGTTAATCATATACAGCTTTCCTCACTTTGTGACTCAGCCTACTTAAGTGTCTGGTTTTCTGCTTATCTGCTCTGTTCTGTCACTCCTTTGTTGCTTCCAGGGTTTTTGCCATGTTTCAGTTTATTTCTTAACCATTCAAGTTTCTGTCACCAAGCCTGGTCTCCTGCATTTTGGGTCCTCCACCACTAGTCCTGACAATCTCTCCCAAACAGCTGACAGGAAGCTGGGAGGGAACTTGAAGTCTGTCTTTGTTTTGTAAAGTATGACTTTGATAAGCTTTGACCAAATCAGAGAAGTCTGAAACATCTGCGTGTTTGTGAGCGTCAGTCTCCTGTCATCCCTTTCAGATGAATCTGATTAAAGCAAACTCAGGTTTTATCAAGAGCGAGGACAGCAGACAGAACAGAGTTCTGCAGGCCGCCGGTACGGTGATGAGTGGACGGACCTGTCAGCTTGATGGACAGCTCGTGGCTCTGGGCTGGATTGGTGCTGTGGGGGCACAGGTGAGGGAAGAGGAAGAGTGATGGATGCATTCCTTCTTTTGAGCGTAAGGGATGAGTCTCTTGCACACATCCATCAGCTGAACAGAAAGGGGGACAAACAGCACACCAGGTAGGTGAATCCACCCATGAATGCTCAGTCACACCTCCTGCAGGTGAAGAGAGGAAAGCAGACTGCAGTGGGGTGGAGGGGGTCGAGAGAAACCCGGGGATTTTTGGTCAGTGACAGAGGCTATGTCTGAATTTCCTCTCTACTCCTTAATTACAAAAAAAAAACTATGTAGTGCAGGATTATCTAGTGCCCTGGATTTTAATGCAATTCAAACACCATGCTTACTACTTTTTGCAAATGATGAAAAAAACTTTTTAAATTAAAAATTAAAAATTAAATTATAAATATGACATCACAGATTCCCTGAAATAAAAACTTAATAAATTTGAACATTTTATGAAGACTATTTATGAATCCTCTGTGCTCCGATGATGAAGACTCAGATAAATACAATAATTTTTTTTTTTTTTCACATGAAAAATCATTCAAATGCTATTCATTGGGGTCTATATTCACCAATCCTGTAAACATTGATGAATCCTGTTTTTTTGCAGAGACTTTGGGGAAATTTCTAGGGCACTGGATTTAGAATTAAAGATTCAGACAGCCCTACAATACGGCAAACGCATATAGTGCACAAAGTGAGTTGGAAAGGATTCAAACACTAAAATCCACATGGCTGACATCATAATAAACCCCCACCTCTTATTGATCCATCTACATTTAGCTATCAAATTTGTAATTCAAAGCTACTTTTTTTCTAAAAATGATTTATTAATATTTATTTTAAAATTGGCAAAAATATTATTCAAGAAGAGAACAACAAAACATGTTTTTTAATGCAGTCAACAAAGGCAATACTAATGTTTGTCAGAAACAGCAGATGGATTTTCTGAAGGTTTTTATGAATAAAGCTGTGTGCAAACCTGCCAAAAAAAAAACAGAACAAATTTAGAATACATGCCTGCATAAAGGCTTAATCTATTTAACATGTTTGTCTTTGAGGAATAAACAGCTTGGGTGTTTCTGGCAGAACAATAAACAAAACTGGGAGGAGTTTATTCAGGTAGATCACTGACATAAATGGGAATTTTCTAACACAAATCAGGATTTTATTTTTTTACAGTTTGCACGACATGATAATGTCTGCAGGCATAGTTTTCAGGAAGGAGATGTTAACCAAAGCATACAAGGAAAGATCTGGTCAGGTAGCTCCTCTGAATACCAAAAAAGAAAGATGATTGAGACATAACCTTTTAGACATTCAGAGTTACACTGTTTGACCTTCTGGATGATTTAGGCTTGTACATTTGTGTGTATGTGTATGTTCCTCTGTTCTGCCCTGAGGTTCCTCAGAAGGAGGAAGACACTGATGGGAGGAGAAGCTTTGAGTCCATCTTCAGATATTTTTCTGTGGTAATGATGCTGAACTTTTGGATCTTTTTCCTCGTTGGAGGCTTACACTTTGAGGCTGGTCCAAAGACAGACAGAGAGGGAGTCCCCCCCACGGTGCACCTGCGGGACAGAGTTGGATCAGACCTGTTTCCTGTCAGCTTTGTTGCTTTCTGAGCAGTGTGGATCCTGGCACCAAGGGAACACTGGGCCACTCATTCATAAATTCAAGGAAAGAAACATTTTAAACAAGGATTAGGTCAAAGTAAACGATGTCTGTTTCAGAAGAAAGCTGTTGACTCAGGATGAAGACATAATGAGTCCAGGGTTTTGAGCTTCCAGAGTAATGATGAAGAGCTGCTCTGTGAAAAAGCACCAGCAGACTGTAAAGAAACACACATAGCAGCAACGTTTAACCTCAGCTGACGTCTGTAATAAATCCAGAGAGCAGCACATGTTAGGATCTGCCCTATCAACGGAAGAGCTAAAATCAGTTTTAGATGTGCAGCTGACATGACTTTTTAGTCATTCCTTTCTTCTGGCTGCAGCTGCAACTGCAGACGTCTCTGTGTGAGCCTGAATCAACTGTCTGTGGAAGGGCTCGAGTCACCACTGCAGCATCAGTGGTTGATGGATATTAAAGTTCAAAAGTCAGAGCAACGTCTGTCTGCTAATATAAAAATATGACAGCATATTTTAACACAGTTTTTGGACAAAACAAATAACAAAGCAAAAAAAAAGGTTTCAGCAGTGCTGAAACATAAATTTGACTTTAGTATAATAATTTCAAGAGCAAACATTTACAACCATTCACACTCTTAAGGTCTTTAAATTGTTCTGTACAGTTTCACTCACTTTCAAATGTTTTAATCACTCTGACATATATATATATTCTCATGATGAAGAACATGTATAAGATAATTTAAGATAAAATCTGCATTTATGAGAATTTTTTTATTATTGTAAATCAGGAGCAGACTGCCATTTTCAGTGCACGTGGGGAGCTGCTGACTTCGACTGGGGTCATTGTCGGGCGGTGGAAGGAATACTTTGAGGATCTCCTCAATCCTGCTGACACGCCTTCTCTTGAGGAAGCAGAGGCTGAGAGCCTTGGGGTGGTGCTGTCCATTACCCAAGCTGAAGTCACAGAGGTAGTTAACAAGCTCCTCGGTGGCAAGGCACCGGGAGTGGATGAGGTCCGCCCTGAGTACCTCAAGTCTCTGGATGCTGTGGGAGTGTCTTGGTTAACGCGTCTCTGCAGCATCGCGTGGCAGTCAGGAACAGTACCACTGGACTGGCAGACAGGGGTGGTGGTTCCCCTTTTCAAGAAGGGGGACCGGAGGGTGTGTTCCAACTACCGGGGAATCACACTCCTCAGCCTCCCTGGGAAAGTCTATGCCAGGGTACTGGAGAGGAGAGTCCGGCCGATAGTCGAACCTCAGATCCAAGAACAACAATGCGGTTTCCGCCCTGGTCGTGGAACTGTGGATCAGCTCTACACCCTGTCCAGGGTGCTGGGGGGTTCGTGGGAGTTCGCTCATCCTGTCCACATGTGTTTTGTGGATTTGGAGAAGGCGTTCGACCGTGTGCCCCGTGGTGTCCTGTGGAGGGTACTTTGGGAGTATGGGGTCCGGGGAGCCTTACTCAGGGCTGTCCGGTCTCTGTATGACCAGAGCAGGAGCATGGTCCACATAGCTGGCAGTAAGTCAGACCTGTTCCCAGTGCATGTTGGACTCCGGCAGGGCTGCCCTTTGTCACCGGTTCTTTTCATAGTTTTTATGGACAGAATTTCTAGGTGCAGCCAGGGTCCGGAGGGGGTCTGGTTCGGGAACCACAGGATTTCCTCTCTGCTCTTTGCAGATGATGTTGTCCTGTTGGCTTCATCGAACCAGGACCTCCAGTATGCATTGGAACGGTTTGCAGCCAAGTGTGAAGCGGCTGGGATGAGGGTCAGCACCGCTAAGTCTGAGGCCATGGTTCTCGACCGGAGAAAGGTAGTTTGCCCTCTCTGGGTGGGTGGAGTGCTCCTTCCCCAAGTGGAGGAGTTTAAGTATCTTGGGGTCTTGTTCACAAGTGAGGGAAGATCGGAGCGTGAGATCGACAGGCGGATTGGTGCTGCGTCCACCGTTATGCGGTCGCTGTACTGGTCCGTCATGGTGAAGAGAGAGCTAAGCCAGAAAGCAAGGCTCTCAATTTACCAGTCGATCTACGCCCCAATACTCACCTATGGTCATGAGCTCTGGGTCATGACCGAAAGAACGAGGTCCCGGATCCAGGCGGCTGAAATGAGCTTCCTCCGTAGGGTGGCTGGGCGCTCACTTAGAGATAGGGTGAGAAGCTCGGTTACCCGGGAGGAACTCGGAGTAGAGCCGCTTCTCCTCCAAATCGAGAGGAGCCAGTTGAGGTGGCTCGGGCATTTAGTTCGGATGCCCCCTGGACGCCTCCCTAGGGAGGTGTTCCAGGCATGTCCCACTGGGAGGAGGCCCCGGGGAAGACCCAGGACACGCTGGAGAGACTACGTCTCTCGGCTGGCCTGGGAACGACTCGGGGTCCCCCCAGAGGAGCTGGAGGAAGTGGCTGGGGAGCGGGAAGTCTGGGCATCTTTACTTAGACTGCTGCCCCCGCGACCCGGTCCCGGATAAGCGGAAGAAAATGGATAGGAGCAGACAAAAAAACTAGGTTTGAAAAAAAGATCGTATTTGTTATGTAAAAAATACGCTGGGCAGGCCACAAGCTCCCTGCTCTCATCACCCAGCACCGGTGAGGGGAAAGGGAGTGGGGTTGCTCCGCAGCAACGGTACCAACCACAACTCAGACGTGAATTATTTTCTTATCATTACTAAACTTTTTACGAGTTTAAACTTTTATTTAGCTAATTTTGCTTATCATTATTTGAGTTTATTACAAAAAGACACCCTTTAACTCATCTCTGTTCCTCTTTTTGTGTCATGCCCCCCAACTGTGAGCCGCTCTGCATCCATGTGTGGATAATCATCCGAGTCAAGTTCTTTTCTCTGTGTGAATGCTGTTCCACGCCTCCACTGTCCTTCACTTCCTTCTTCATACAGAATCTACATCTCTGTGCATGAAGAGCTGGGGGGCATAAGAGGAAGAGGGGAGAGCAGGTCATGCTGGTGAACGGGCCCACGCCGGAGAAGAGGTGGAGCAGAGCAGCTTGTCATGGAACAGCTGCTGACAAAAGAGGCGGCGGGTGTGAAAACGTCGAGGCGTGGGGGCAGCGGCGAGTAGCGGAAGCCGTGCAAAAGGAACACAGCTGTACGTATTCAGGATCCAGAAATATTTTTGCAAAAGTCAAACTTCCTGCAGAGTTTTCTCTGAGCGGGGAAAGTCAAAGTCACATGAAGTCACTCAACTTTTATGAGCGCTTTTTCTGTTGGGTTCATAGAAAGGTAACGTGGCTGTAAAAATCTGACCAGTTTAACCAGAGAGAATCATTTTTGCAGCTTTTTAAGGCGAGTTGTCACAACCTAACCTTCACAGAGATCCCACAAAAACAAAACTATTTTTCCAGTGACAACAGAAAGAGTTTAGGGGAAATTTACAAACCCTCTGTGACAAAAGTTTTCATATATTTAACACGTTTTCCGAAGTTTTACAGCGTTGCAGCATGAAGAGATGGCTTCATGCCTACTGTTTCTCCCTGTCCCTACATTTATCCCTCCAAGCAGAAAGAAACGGACAAAATGATATCTTTAACTTTGGATGTTACAACCACTTGATGACATCATCAATAGTTACAGGTCGTTAGCGTGTAGCTGCCAGCACTTGGAAAATACATAACAACATTGGTTTTTATAACTGTAGTCATGCTAAGACACCACGGAAATGGCCTCACTGAGGAAACCATGAGACACGTCAACAAACATACATACACATTCACATTCGATTTCCTTTCGATTTGTATGGTGCACAAACGCATCTGAAACTGATGAACTGAAGAACATTTTTGGAAATAAAGTTGTATACATTTGGTATGGAAAGTATTCAGACCCCCTTACATTTTTCACTCTGTTATATTGCAGCCATTTGCTAAAATAATTTAAGTTCATTTTTTTCCTTATTATGTAAAAACAGCAGCCCATATTGACAATAAAAACACAGAATTTTGGACATTTTTGCAAATTTTTGCAGAAAACTGCAATTCTGTAACTTTGAACGAGGCTGATTTCTTTGTTGGTGGGGAGGACAGCGCATTAACAGGAGTCAGATTGATGGACTGAAGAACAGTGATGCTTGGTTTTTATCTCCAGTTTTCTTTTTTTTTCAGCAGCAGCTTTTTTCGGCAGCTTCTACACTGAAGCAGAAATGTAAGTTATGCTAAGTCTATCCTAGCAGACAAGTGCAGTTGCTATGGGGATGAAACTGAGGTATTGTCTATGTTTTTAAAACAAATTTTTGCTTGAGCTTTTTAAGAAGATTTAATTTTGTCAAATCGATACTAATGAAAAGAAGGGATTATTCCAGTTCTAATTCAGACAAACGTACATATTGAAATAATGAATTTATGGACAACTCTTGTATTATTTATGAAGATACATCTGCCTCTATGAAGCATTTGGATAATTTCCTTTTTTCTTATATTTAGACATTGAAGATTTATCGCCTTGTTTGATGCCAACCCCCCCCACCCCCCACCCCCCCACCACCACCACCACACACACACACACACACCAAGGAAAGCTGCGTTCACTGAACCTCTTTAAAAGTACAAATATTAAACTCTTGCTGTTGCTGCAAACTGACTGAGTCCATTCTTGGTCATCTCATGAAAAACCTTTTCATTCTTCCCACATTCGCTCAGTCATGTCTGCATTTTCATGTCACTCTGACTACAACGATGACATGTTCACACGAATGGGAACGTTTCCATGACGCTAATGCTGAATGCAGCCGTGATGAAGTCAGCGCTGTATGATTCAGCAACACAAAGCAACACACACAGAGAAATGAGTGTTCATCATAGTAATGCTGGTGTCCAATAAAAGTTCACGTTATTATGGGATTAATGTGTGAAGTGTTGCTCAAAGTAGCTTTCAATAAAAAGAACACTTAGTGAGCAAACACACCTGTAACCACGAAACTGAACTACCCCACATACAGTGGGAATCCTGAGGAAGCACACACACATTTCCACTCACACATACGCCTGATCTCAGAAAACGGTCATGGTTGCCCAGTTGTTGCCAGGACTAATTAAATGCCTCTCCTGACAAATGAATTGCTGAAACCACACCTGCAATGCACCATTAGGCTTTCTGCTCGCCTTTATTCCCCAAGGACTGTGTGTGTGTGTTTGTGGGGGCGTGCATGTGCGTTCATGTATGTTTGCAAAGCAGAGTCTGATAAATTATCCTAATTTCAGCTTTTGTTCTCACTCCATGTCTGCTTGTTCTCAAGTGTTTGGTGAACAAGTAGAAATTCATTCTATGAACAACAGGAGCTTATTTTAGTCTTTTCTCCACCTGCTCTGTCCTTCATCCCACGGATGTCAGAGGACTCTCAACAGACAAAAACAGCCTGAACTCTGTGGCATTTTCAGAACTGCACCTCCCCTCAAACTCCTTCGTCTTTCTTCTAGCTCCCAAGTGTGCCGGCTCTTTTTGTTTCAAACGGTCTGAAGACAGAAAAGCCAGAAAGTCCACATGAAGCTCTGTCACTATAAAGCCTGTGGTCCTCCTCTGCTCACTGCACTCCCTCTGAGTCTTAAGAAGTGCCCACAAACCTGTCCATCCTGACTCAAAAGCATGAGCACTCCAGCAGCTTCTGTTACAGGCTGGCACTCCTCATCCTTTACAGCAAAGAGCTAGACTCAGCAGAGCTGCAAAATCATGTGGGAGAAGGAGCTGATGACAATTCCAGCCTCCCAGAACAAGAACCAGCCATCACCACGACAACAAAGACTCTCAACCACAAAGAGCTCCAACACAACACATTCTTCTGGATAAAGCATCTCCTCCCTTATTGGCTGACAGCTGATGTGAACTATGGCGAGGACTTAGTCAGACTGGTTTACTGAAGATCAGAGAGGCGGTTAGAGAAAACCTCTCCAGCCGGTCATCTGTCTGTGCGTCACTTGGAAGCTCCTGTCATTCATGTTTCTGTAGATGAGAAGCGAAAGTTTCACAGCAGTTTGATACAAATGTTTGGTATAAAAAAAAAGACTTTTCCATTTTATTCAATTTTTAAGGGTTGTTTTGTGGTGAAGTGGTTAGCGCTCTCACCTTACAGTGATAAGGCCTTGGTTCAATTTCTGGCTGGGACCTTTCTGTGTGCAGTTTGTGAATGTGTGTGTTTTCTTACCTCGGCACAGTCCGTAAACATGCTTCACTGGTTACTCTAAATTGCCCGTAGGTGTGAGTGTGTGACCCTGCAACAGATTGGTGACCTTTGGTGAACCCTACCTTTTGCTCCAGCAGTTCTGTGATCCTGTAAGCCAGTGGTCCCAAACAACCGGTATGCGGACCGGTACCAGTCCGTGGATCAATTGCCACCGTGCCGCGGAAGAATTAATAAATTATTTTGTTTTGAATCCCGAAAGTCTTTTATTTTGAAAAATAAATAGATTCTCTAAGCTACACCTATGATCACTTGAGCTGTAGTTTGGTCAAGAGAGCAAAATGACAGCGTCTGAACTATCTTTTATTCTGAAAAATCTTTTGTTTTGAAAATCGACCGGATTCTCTCGATTACACTTCAGTCACTTGAGCGCTGAAAGCAGTCCGGGGGCCTGCGACACGAGAAAAGTTGTATGTGGAACCTTTCTTTGATAATGGGACAAGTGCAGGAACAGACAGCAGAACAGGCTACAACTTCAAGACAAAAAAATAAAAAACATTCAGCTACCAGGAGTCCTAATTAAATTGGGATTTAGCGGAACAGGTGATTCCCACACACCGTGCCTGTTTGCATCGAGATGTGACTTTCAGGAACGTTCAAATAAAAGCCGTGGGGTGGCCGTGGTGCAGTGGAAAGGGCAGTCGGCTTGTGATCGAAGGATTGCAGGTTCCGCCCATGTGTCGAAGTGTCCTTGGGCAAGACACTGAACCCCACATTGCCTCTGATGGAAGGTTGGCGCCAGTGTTCGGCAGCGGAGCCACCATCAGTGTACGATTGGGTGAATGGGTCTGTGACTGTAAAGTGCTTTGGGGCTTCAATAGGTAGAAAAGCACTATATAAGTAAATGCCATTTAAACAAGCTCATCCATTCAGATGCACATTTCACATAAGTTGGGAACACCCAATTCATGCAAGTACCTCCATGAAAAAAGAAAAGAGGAGAAGGGGGGTGGCTGGAAAAAGAAAGAGAGAAAAGGCACGTGTTTCTTATTGTGTGTAAATAATAGATTTGTTGGTTACATTTTGTGACTGTATTTAAGTTTTTTTAATGAGATGATCCTTTAATCGTAAACCACTCCTGACACAACGCTAAATTAAGACGTCTTAATTATGTTTATGCTTTTTGTTTGTTTGTTTATGTTTTTAACAATCCTTCACAATGCACACGTCAGATTTCTGAGTAACTAGATGATCAAATCTTTTGTCAGAACTGTTTATTATTAAGTTTAAAGCACATTTCTTATTCAAATATACCGTTTTTTGGTCAGTTCACACCCCAAAACCCCCGGGCCATGGTAAAAATCCTCATGGGTTGACCGGTTCACAGCCATGAAAAGGCTGGAGACCACTGCTGCAAGGGAATCTGTGGTTCTGAGCATGGATGGATGGGTTCTGTGGAGGCTGAGTTCCATTCTGGGTTTCAGTTAAAAAACACAGCCTTTTTTTTCTTACATTTGCTACAAACATTTACAACAAATAAACATAAACACAGCATGTTTAAGACAGACGTTTTGTTAAATGAAGTTAATCATCTGGAGTGTTTTTAATGAAAGCATGCTTTTTTTGTTAATTAGCTTTACATTAGTCTGGAATCACAGGTGTCCATGTAAGCAACTGAGAGTGCAGACTACAGAGGAGCTTCATTGGGACACTGTGGGGTCTGAAGAAAACAAAGGAAGAAGAAAATCAGAGCAGATGTAGAATTACAGCAGGAGGTAAACTCTGTTATTAAAAACCATCGAATGAAAACGGACTGTCTTTGTATTTACCTTCATAAATGGGGGGTGGGGGTGTCCTGATGTTAATGCTGTGCTTGAGGCTCTTTGCTTTGCAATAAAAGTCATTCAGGAATCAAACCGTTGTCAGTCTATTCAGTTCAATTGTATTTCTATAGCCCAATATCACTGCCATAGCCGTCTCATTGGACTGACATCAGTATATTGCAAGAACAAAAAGTCAAACAATAGCTGGTTGTTAAACAGATTAAGCTAAACAAACATCTCTGCCCTTACACCCTCCTTCTCGGTGAGGAAAAACTCATAAAAAAACCCTGTCTCTTTTTGTGGGAAAAAACTAAGAAACCTCAGGGTTGCCCACATGAAGGAGAGATCCTCAACTCCTGACGGACAGGTGATGTGCTTAAGTGAGCTTAATTAATTCTATAACTACATGGTTGAATAACAAGTATATGTCTAACAAACAAACACGTCTAGATAAACAGCTACAAGTTAAGATAACAGCTAAGTATTAAATAAACAAAGACATGTTTGAATAGTGTAGTAGATGGGCTTCTACTGTCTCTCTAAAAACAGGAAACGTTGTGAAACGTCCTCAGAGGCTCCACAGACTTCCCCAAAAATGTTTGTGTGTGGTTCTGGTCCGACTGCATGTCATTCCCTGAAGAGCACACGGTCCCCGCGTGATTCGGATTTGCTGAATGCTTTAGGAGATCACATGTTAAGGGATTTGATCGGTAACTAAATTAACTGTCTAATGAGACTGAATGCTAGT
>BSAI01000038.1:1439846-1551532 GCA_036245035.1 Adrianichthys oophorus
GACAAATTGATGGTACACAACTCACCAAGATCTAAGCAGGGTCTCAGTTGAACGCAGGCAGAGGAGCCAGGGATTCATTTTGAAGCTAATGTCAAAAATGAACAGTTTAAAACATTAGAGAGAAATGAGGAAAAGCTCGGAAGAAAACAGAATATTAGAGCAGGATGGAGCAGTTTAATAATCCAAGAAGAGACTGCCACACCAGCAGCAATTTATCACATTTATCCCATATGCAGTAATACAGGCAAATAAATAACACAGAGAGCCAAATTCAATCTTCTGGACAAAAGAACTAGAAGCAGTTCAAAACATGTCAAAAATAAATGTTCTTAACAGGAGAGACTGAGGATGGAGGCTCTAATATCTAAGTGTTCTGGGAAGGCAGCAATAAGTCATAATATGTAGCATGTTGGCATTATTCATACGACGATAAAGAGCAACACCAGAGAAGAATATCAAACAGTAAGGAGGTATTTAGAATTTGTGTTTTTTTGTTTTGAGCATTTGATCAACGAGGTTTCATTTCTCCCTTCCTGACTCATAGCAACTTAATGGAGAACACTGAAGGATGTTTGACAAATCTACTAAGGTTGGTTGGTTTCGTTTGTGGCTGTTCAAAATAACTACTGAGCGGCGTTTATACTTTTCAAGCCTGATGACTCGATTGACTCCAGCTAGTTTATTAATAGTCATATTTAGGGATGTTTGGGATTGTTGTTCTTCATACTTGTAACCAGCAAGTGTCTAGGTCGAGTTTGCTCCACTATCGTATCTTACAGTACTACAGGCATAAAATTCCAATTGTGGATGATGTCATCAGCTAGTGTCACATTTCGCTGCAATTGGGGCGATTCCCTTCCAACGGCCCTGCGCCCTGAGTGATCACAAATCGCAATGAGGCAGGAACTGGGCCTTAGGGTTGTGTAGCTATGTAGTCAAATGAAGAACCGGTGAGAACGTTTTTCAAACCTCAGCTTGTCACAGACAGTGAGGTATCAGCTCGACATATCTCTGAGTTTACACTCAATTTGATTAGTTTTGCTTAAAATGGGTTTTTGTGACATAACCTGCCTTAAACTGATTTAACACCGAGCTTTGATACTCAGATTAACAAAGGCTTGAACCTTTTTTATATGTGTTTAAAATGTATAAGTTACTTCAATAACTTCGTTTTGGCAGCAGCAGAACTGAGTCCCTGGAGAATCTCTGTTCTCAGGTTCCATCAAAAAGCTTGAGTGAAAGCTCCTCAAATGAATAGACAGATAATGTACTGCTGAAAGGCGTGCTGCCTTTCAAATTAAATGCATTCCAATTTTCCATCTTATATTGGTCACAATTGCGCTTACAGGTGGGTAAGGGCTGTCTGCAGTTAAAAAATGGGGGAAGCTACCAATACTACCTACTAATGACTAGTGTGGGGTAAGGACACCATAAGACAGCATCACTTCACAATATACCTACCAAACACATGACAATGGCATGTTCAATTTTCATGACATCCCTAACAGTTGCCATATGAGCCTCAAGAAAACTGCAAGACACTCCCTTGCTTGACCTTCTCCACCCATCCACGGGCCAGGACAACCCAAAAACCCGCAACACTTGTCAACCCCCCGTTTATGTGTCCTCAGGCCTTAGGCAATTGTTGGAAAAATGATGTAAACAAAGAATGTTTTTAAAAATAAGTGGTAAACATTTATTGTATTCAACCAACAAATAGCAGTGAATGAAAGGAAGAGAAATTTGAATGAAATAAATGTTTGGTGTGACCACCCTTTGACTTCAAAACAGCCAGAGCCCCATGCCAATCATCTTTTGATTTATTGTAAACACCAAAAACACAATTTTCATTGGAAAGAGTTTTTAAGGTTCATGTGCGCATGGCTTTTAAGGGAACTCAGGTTGGTCTAAACAGTAACCTCGGAGCTTCTGTGGATGTAGGATTTTTCAAATCCTTCTGTCTCTTCATGTAACCCCAGAGTCTTCCGTTGTGATGACTTGTAGTAAAAACAGCATTTGCTCCAGCATCACTATAATTCCCCAGAATGAAACCCTCCATCAGAGGAAGAATGAAGTGAGTGAGTGTGTATGAGATCCAGATGAGTTGGTCTAAATCTGCGATCTAGAATGCTCCGCCTCTCTCAGGAGCCATTGGAGACAGCAGGTCTTCACTGAAACCCTCAACAGGAGCAAGCACTCATGTTTATGGTTTTGGAATGTTCTCATGCGTCCCTCCTGACCACTTTCTGCTTATTTTTCTAAGCAAAAGGGCTTCTGACCACAGACATTCACTTCCACTCAGTTCTGCTTTCACTGTGACCCAAACCGCTCCAGTCTTCCCTTTTGACCGTTCTTCTTAATTCCCCCTCGTGAATCTCAACCTCGAGTTCTCTCTCCTCCTGGACAGTCTGTGGTTCCTTTTCTCTGATTAAATACCCCACCCCCCACCCCCCAGCGTCTACTGCCAGTGTCAGTGGTCTTCCCCACCAGGGATGCTGTGTGAGATTCTTGTACTTCTTAATTGCGTTTTAAATGTTGCTCTCAGAGATTTTTCATCCCTTTCTTTTATATTTCATAAACCACTTCTGCTGGCACATCTGAAAGCTTTTGTGGAGGTGCTTGATCTTCCTGCACTAACACTTTTCATTTACAGAGAAGTTCACCTGCAGACACCAAAGCAAGCCTGTGAGAAAGAGTAACTCAACCAGCATGTGTTCTTCTTTGACTTTAGTCTGTGAAAAAGGATTTTCTATCTGCTTCCAAACACTTAATGGTCCAAAAATGAGAAAGTGGAGAGTAATTACCTCACAGGCCCAACGAAATGTCACTGAGGGTTCAGAGAGAGACTCAAAGTTCAGTGTGAGTGAGTGTTTGTGAGCCACTCTCAGAGAATAAACTTCATTTCCATACATTTGAATTGCATGAAGTGAATTTGATCTATCTTTCGTTGGCCTGGAATACCATCAGAGGAAGTCAGGAAATTTGCATGCAGAGATAAGCGGAGCAGCAACGATGACCTTTACAGCAGGGAGACGTGTTTCTGTGGAGACGAGGATGAGGAGCTGCTCCTCTGCCGCACCAAACCCAGATTAAGATGGAAACATCTTCACTCAAACGCTCGTCGCGGCTCCTGACATGTGTCCTGAACCAGATTCCTGCCCGCAGGCGGATGCCCCCCCACACACATGTCTCTGCCTGCTTACAGCTGCTTGAGCATTAATGATGCATGCAGCCATCTTTCACTCACTTTTGCAGAAAGAAATGTCAAATGACTATTTTTTTTTCCAATGATGTCATTAGCTCACAAACACCCCAGCATTAAAATCCAATGAATAACAGTATCTATGGCAGAAACTCATGCATGTCCACATGCAATGTTGCACATGTGCTCGCCCCTAGATTAGCACAGTTGCCAAACAGGAGGACCCTGGTTCAAATCCCATCCAGGCTGGGACCTTTGCATGTTCTCCCCATTCACACTATATTGATTCTGTTTTTCTTTAGTTCTTCTGCTGACTCAGCATTCAGACTAAAGTGTTCCCGTTTCTCTTTATTTCATTGTGTAAAATTTCAAAACTCAATTCGTCACCTCGAATGAGCATGTATGACCACTTTTAGCTGTGCACATTAAGTCCAGTACACATGTCTAAACAAAATGTACTTTGTATGAGTTTATTGAATTGAATTTCCACTAAGCCTCTGTAACATCATACTAGCTTTATGGGCAAAATTTGAAATGTTTTCCATTTTTAAAATGCTTTTTCAGTTAGGTGTTATATTGGCATTATGCAAGCTCATTTAGCTAATTGTAGATCTACTAAGGATTTTTTAAGCGTATTTCAAGATATAGCTAATATTATAGCAGCATCCAAACTTTTTTGGCTAAATTAGACCTTTGACATTGACCTAATACCCTTTACTGTCCAACAGAAAACAGACAGATAACATATTTAAGAATAATAAACAGTGTGTACATTAAGAAACAAATTAAGTAATTCTTGAATGGGCGTCTATTATTATCTACAAATTTGAGTTCACAGAACTTGTGATTTAGTGCATTACATAAAACAATGAATTTTTTGCACCAAATATTGATCATATTTTTCAAATAATTTTGAAAGATTTAAGGCTCTTTAATGGGTATTTCACATTATCTATCATGCTTAAATAACTGATTAAGTTTGATACTTCTGCACCAATCTTCAGAGTAAACTTCATTTTTCTGTCGTTTTAATAAATTGTGTATTATGTTAAAAATTCTTTTTAAAAGTAAAAGTTTAGCCAAGCCTCATTTGCCGATGAACATTTAATAGCTTTATGGGAAGATTGTGAATGTCAAACCTGTTCTTTACGAAAGGCACAGACAGAGATAGCATTTAAAATAGAGGAAACCTACAATAAAAGCATTTAAAACAGTTGTTGCTTGGAGCAAAAAATGTAACCCCAATTTGAATTGACCGGAAGGTATATTAAAATATTATCAGTTGTGTGTGTGTGTGTGTGTTTCTACATCATTTGTTCTGATGTTTGCCTATTTCATCAGATTTTTCAGCTACTGAGGGCCATTGAGGAAGCCACAGGAGTCGACATCTTAATAGGGAAAGTGGAGATCCAGCTTCTGGATTTTGTTTTAAATGTTATGCACCCAGAGGTAAGATGGTATATCTACAGTGTGTGATTTTGAATTTAAGTCATTTATTTGGTGATTTTGGTCAGCTTTTCACTTGGAAAGTAGGTAACAAAGCAGTGCTTTCTTTGGAGTGTCACCAAAGATGAATCATTTCTTTGTTTTTCAGATGCTAATAAGCATCCTTCAAAAAAAGGGCAAGACAAGACTACAGGTGAAGATTCTCCGGGCTAGCGGCAACAATTTTTTTATTATTTTACTTCGTTTTTTTTTTTTTTGTGTGTGTTGGTTTTTTTTTTAGCAGTTAATCGTTGATGTTTAGCTTTACTTGTTTGTGATAGCTGTTGTAGCTTTACCTTGTTTTTTTTCTGTTGACATTATTTGGACATTACAAACAAATAACATTTTTTTATTTAAAACTCATGTTTTTCTCAAGTTCTTAATGTTGTATGTATGATGGAGTCATGAAGAAAACTTGGTCTAAAAAGGCAGGTTAAGATCAATGTTGTAGCAGGATGGTTCTTGAGTTTTATTTCATTGATTTAATTTTTACGAGCGCTCAATGAAATGTTCCAGTGGGAGGTAGCAAATGGCTGGAAAGACCTTCTGAAACTTTGTTTTCCAGCTGATCCAAAGATGACCGTGATTGAGTCTCACTGGGTTCTGTCCAGGATGTGAAGAACCATCCCGTTATCTTCAAGTGCAGCATTGTTTAAAAAGTAATTTAAAAAAAGTACACATTTAATGTCAGTTCCATCTGCAGCGTATTCAAAGCAATAAAAGTAATAACAGTTGACAACTTTTTATTCAATGTTTGATTAATATTGACATAAATCCACTGTGCTAACTTGGAATATTAGGTTACAGCAGGGATGCATTTCTGTATATTTTCTGACATACCATGCATCTGCTCTGGCATGTTCTAATTGGCTGAACACACCTGAACCAGGTAATCAGTCATGAGTAGGGATTGGATATCTGGAAATCATGCAGACACTGCGGCCCTCGAGGCCTGGAGTTTCAGTTTGAATATTTTTGCTTTCATGAATACCAATATTAACAGTCGACAGCAAAAAAAATAAATAAATAAATGAATATCTATTTTATCCAGTATTCATTAACTTGTCTTGAGCTGAATTTTTTTCCCTTGTTCTCTTTTAAGGTTCATCCGTGATCTTGATTGCAATTTCACAATTATTGTAGCACTTTATTGCTTATTCATAACTCTTTGCTAATCCAGCGACGCCTTGGAAAGAAAAAAAGTGTCTATTTGTGTGTAATTTTCGAAATACGTGCAACCAGTACTGAACTTTTTTCTTGGCTGCACAGACCTAGAGGAAGAGTTAAGGTTATGATTAAACCACCAAATGGTTCCTGAGCGCGACTGTTTCTGCAGCTCGCCGCTCCTTCGGAGGACGGGTCAAATGCAGAGAACACGTTTCACACACCTAGGTGCATGACAGCTAATGGGACTTTAACTTTAAGTGTAATTTTATATACGTGCGTCCAACAACAGATTCCAGTCTTATATGCGCTTCAGATACGTGCAGGCAAAACAGAAAGCTGCATCTTGGCTGCACGTATTATAAGTGGCCAGCATAAGATCTGCAAAAAAATAATTTAAAAAATTACCTTGAAAAACTAATGATATAAAATAAAAGTACAACAAAAAATAACACAACAAACAATATAAATATAAAAGTACAACATCTGTTTTTGAGATCACGCTTTAGATAAAATACAACTTATGTTGGACATCCATCCGCTCCATTAGGTCAATCCTCCATTACATCCACCATATTACCTGCAGCTAGGCACTCTTGCCAATACTTGGCAGATGAGCCGGGGGATCATGAGTAAGCCCACCCCGGCTCTATGCCTCTCACCATGTGCAACTCCAGAGTGGTGGAGAGTCCAACCCCTCTCGAGGGACTGACTCTGAGAGCCCAGGCTGTATGTGGAGTTGAGCACAACTATCGCTCAACCTCCTGCACAAGCTCAGGCTCCTTCCCTCCCAGCTAAGTGACATTCCATGTCCCAAAAGCCAAGTTCCATGACCGGGGTTTGGGTTGCTGAGGCACCCGCCTTTGACTGACACCCAAACCACATTGCACCCGCCCCTTCTGAGCTCTCGTGCAGGTAGTGGGCCCACTGAGAGTGATCCCACGTCATTCCTTCAGGCTTTACCCGACCGGGGTCCATGGGAGGAGCCCCGGCCACCAAGCGACCTCCTGTGAGCCCCAACCCCGGGTCTGGCTCGAGGGTCGAGGATCCAGGCGACAAGTGATCTGAGACAAA
This sequence comes from Adrianichthys oophorus, assembly GCA_036245035.1. NCBI lineage: Eukaryota > Metazoa > Chordata > Actinopteri > Beloniformes > Adrianichthyidae > Adrianichthys > Adrianichthys oophorus. The sequence continues at coordinate 1,446,772 of BSAI01000038.1, forward strand.
GAAGAAGTCTGACGACAAGCTAAGATATTTGACTGAACTTCAAACCAAATATGTCTGGAGTCTGAGATTAAATGAATGAAGAAAGCCTGAGTCAATAGAAGAGACCTCAGACCTGATGGAGAGGTTTGCAGAAGAAGCTGAAAAAGGAGGAAGAGGAAGGCCGTCCGGAGGATCTGGCAGAGCCACAGAGAGAGACAGCTGGCAGGACTCATAGCGAGGCCCCCGTGATTTATTCCAGAGCCTGCATTAGTTGGATAGATGTTGCCTTGCATAGATTAAGATTAGAATACATTCATCGATGCAGCGGCGGACACAAATGCATTACAGCCAGGAAGTAAACAAGGCAGCTGCTGCCAGGGGAATCAATGTGCATAATTAAAGGAATAGTCTGGAAAAGCTCTCCATCACTCGTCTCAGAGGTGAACACAATCAGCTGCAAATCACCTGCAGGACAGACCTGAGCGGACCACAGCACCACGCTGCCACAGCATGCTAAGCTGCATGCTGCAGGAGCTCCATCACTCCCTGCTGGTTCACCTGATGCATTCAAAGCATGGAGCCAATATTTACTCAGGATACAGCATGGGCCTTGATAAGATGATCAGTTTAAACAGGCTATTTAAATACAAAACTACAAAACAATCAGCTTGTTTGTTGTTGAATGCACCAAACCTCTACTTTACCTGTGCTGAATCTCTTCCTGCAGGTGGGGGTGTGCTGAGCCCATATTTCCCATATGTGACTAAATCTGTCTAATTTAAAGAGAAATTTCACAATAATTCTGTCTCGCAGGTCATCTTTAGCATCACAAAGGGAGAAACCAAAAAAAGGAAGAAAATCTCTTGTTGGGCAAAAAAATATCTCAGAATCCACTAACAAAAACACATGTGGAGGATTTCCAAAGAAGGTTTGGACATTATCATGGGATGGCCACAGGATAGCTTGGTAGCCATTTCTTGGAAAAGTGTGACATTTTGTGATTTTAGCATTTTCCAGCAATATTGGAAGAAAACTTTAAGTTTGTTTGTGTCTGTTTGATCTTCACAAAATGTCACACTCACATCACCAAGTTAAGTGTACAACCATTGTCGTGGAATATTTCTGAGTTCTGGAAGAGAAGGGACAAAACATAAAAACACTGTTCAAATGATGTATTACATTAAAAGTAAACGAAAAAAAAAATACATGCAGCAGTGCTGCATGCAGATAGCTCTGAGACCCAGAAGGCACTAGACTTTTTTTTTTAATGATTTTTTGAAGCTTCTGCTAAAGTGGGCAATAGAAAGTAGCATGATGTATTCACACGTATTTATGTATGCACATCGCCTGCAGGTAAATTAGTGCGTTCAAAGGTAAAAGTTGTTGTCGGTCGCACATACTTTTTAAAAGAAAGTGATTATTCTGACTTTTTTTCTAAATACATTCTACTAGTTTTGAACTTATTTTTTGGCCACATGGACCAGAGGAAGCCCAGCTAGATTATGCCGCTCTCACTTTCTGGCCAGTGACATAAAGCGAACACTGACGAGTTGTTGGGGAAAGAGCTGTCAATAAAAAAATAATAAAATATTTATCTTCTAATTTTTTTTGTTATGGTAGATTCATACAAGTTGTTGCTTACCTATTTTTATTTGAATGTGTGTTAGAGGGTTTTTTTTTTCTTTGTATAGCACTTTGAGGTGTTTTTTAATAGGAAAATGGCTTTGCTACTTAACTTTGCAAAGTTTATTAACCATTCATGCCATTGAACTTCATCAATTTTCCTCCTTTCTGGGCAAAATCAAAAATCACAGATATTTAGAAGATGCTGATTTAACAGCAATGTGTTAAATCATAGAAGGCACAGTTCTTACAATATTTACAGATTAATCTTTAGAGATAATACATATTTAAATATACCACAAGATCAATAAGTTCCCAGGATTGAATTCAAACCATGTTTTGTGAAAATTGGTTAAGAAAAGAGGGAGCTAGCCTGATTTTTATGGTTGACGCCTGCCTGTCCTCCACTGGAACAGCAGCTTTCTGTTGATGTGACTCAATGTACAGCAATGGCGTCTGCTCGCTCACGTCACTGTGTACAGCAGCAAAATGGCAAAGGCCAATCCACTAATATATAGTGCACGTAACATAACTACCACAAAATGTTTTATCACTTACTGTTAGCCGCTTGCCCCTGCGACAGACTGGCGACCAGTCCAGGGGTGTACCCTGCCTTCGCCCATGAGTAGCCGGGTTAGGCTCCGGCAACCCCGTGACCCCGAAAGGGATAAAGCGGATTGGAAAATGAATGAATGAATGTTAGCCGCTTAGCCCGATGGAAGTTCAGAATGAAAGCAGTGCAACTTCTGTTGTAGGTCAAACTTCCGTTGCAGGTACACGTCCGTTTTGACATAATGTGTTGTGTTGTGAGTTAATTTTTTTTTGCGTGTTGTGACAAATTGACATGGGTTGTGTTGCAAATTTGAAGTGTTGTGAACCTTCTGGGCCACCGTCATTTTTAGTGCAAAAACAACTTCTTTAATTCATTTTTGGAACCCGCAGGAAAGCTGAGGTTCACTTAAAATTGATTTATAGAAGTGTATGAGAATAGTCCCGGTTGATAACCCCCCCAGCGGCCCTAAAGTGGCTGTAGTGCTGAAGATAACATGACTTCTTGCTGTGCAACACAAACCTCAGAAACACCTCCAACCAGATCTTTGTGCTTTTCCACAAAGCCACCAGCAACTGTCGATTAGGATTGCAGTGTGAAATAAATTGTGTTATGGTGTATTTATAGGCCCAAGAGAGAGCGATTGGCCATTAAACAGTGGGGGTCATGTTGACACTCTTACTGAAACACATATTTTCTACAACAGCCATTCATTTGTTGTTATCTAGCAGAGAGCTGTAATGAATGAGGAGACGAGTGGAGAAAATCGTTCAGCGGCTTTATTTGTCTTTCAGAGTGGCTGGGGGTCAGCACAAATCTACCATCCTCCTCTCTTTGCCTCCATGCAATCTCCTCCTTTCATCTGCTCTCCTCCCTCTGTTCCGTCTCTTTTCATTATTTTTCAGCCACACAGCAGCAAAACTTTACTTTGGTCCGGCCTCATCTGTCTCAGCAAGCTGGACGGATTCCTCTCAGACGGTGTCGTTAACCGCCACATCATTATTGAATTGGACCCTCTTGATGCTAAAATCTTAACTCATCCAAAGTCTTCATTATTCATTCAAGACCATTCCTCCAGAGCGGAAACAGACACAATTAAAAACAGAATTATTCATGTGAAAAAACATGAAAGATTATTGGAAGAAATGAACTAAAACTGAATAAACCCAGCCATGATAAAGTCTACATAAAAAACTAATATTATCCCTGACATCCTAAACCAGAAAAAACACATTGAGAGATAATCTTGAAAAGAATAATTCAATATATTTTTTTAAAACTTCATCCTCCCTTGTAAAGAAAATGCTAAACTCTTATTAGTCTCATGAAATTTTTATGAGAGACTGCAAAACCTCAAGAATGGTTAATGAGGGAGGTCTAAATAATAAATTAAGCAAATTAATCAGGTATTACTTTGGATTAAAAGGTTAAAAAAGCGAATTAATTTTCAAACTCAATTGGAAAGCACATCAAAAATCCGCAGCACTTGAAACTGTAAAAATAACTGATTTGCTCTCATAAAGGAAAATGGAAACCTCTTAGCAGAACTTAATGAGAACATTTCAATAGCACTGTGAAGTTTAGTGTTAATAATGTGTTTAAATAAATCTAATGGCCTTGATTCTTCTGTAGTCATCCATTGATCCAAATTTGAGCATACGCTTGATCTCATCTATATACCGCGTTTGTAAAAATTGTATTGATAGTAAAACTAATTAGTGAGTTTCAAAACAATGCAGGTTCCAAAGTTTTGGCGTCTTTGTTCTGAAAAGTTGGACTCGCACAGTTCTCTTAGCAGGGAAACAAAGACTAAAACAAAACAATCTACCTGTAAAGATCATGGAGTTACAAAAGGTGCTCATTTGAGCTCTGACCAGGATGAAAAAAGGAAGACGAAGAATCGGCGACTTGTCCAGCTAGTCCTCTGACTGCAGCTCCTGACCACACCACGGTTTTGAACCAGGAACCTTCTTGCTGTGAGGCAAGAGTGCTAACCACTGCGCCACCATGCAGCAAAAAATGATATATATAAAAGTTATATTTTTTTACCAAAATTACTGTAAATTTGTCAATTTTTTGCTCTGTTCATTTCAAGTTAGCTTGTCATAGTTAGCATGACTTGTTGCTGGTGAACTCCTAGAAAACAGCCAGTCTCTTGGCATATTAAGCAGACAAAGTTGCTTTATATTTTACTGCAAATATACTCAAATGTTTTACTTGTACTGGAAGCAGTAACCCTTACTATTACTTTTCTTTTATATTTACAGTTGACATTTTATAAATGAGCTAAAAAGTGTCACAAATGGGTCACGCGACAGTGTTGCTACAGCTTTACGACAGCTCAAAATATATTCAACCAAGAAATTGTACGCCAAGTTTTTAGAAAGTGCTGAGTGCAGGCCTGGCGCTGGGCTGCATGGTGCCACCACCACCACTACACACACATGTCCATTACACCCCTACCACCGTCTGGAACAGTTCCTTCCGGAACAGTTCCGTCTGGAACGTCTGGAGCAATAAAAATTTATTTATTTTAACTCTCAAAATTTTAATAATACCCACTTGTGATTATTGTTTTAAAATAAACCATTTACCATGACGGACTCAATTCGGCAAGCTTAGTATTGGGAGATGGGAGCGCTATTGGGAGCATCGTAGATTTTATAACAGGCATCACCAGTGCTAAAGGTTTAAAGATTTTAGATGGTAAAAAACTAGATCACCAGTTACTGTATTTTTTTTTTTTTTTTTAACCAAAAACTAGAGTATATTTTGACCGAAACGTGGGGGGGGGGGGGGGGGGGGGGGGGGGTTAATTTCCTAGCAGTTGAATGTAAATAAAAGACAAGCCTCTGTTTTGAGCCAGTTTTTCCTCCTCTTCCTTCCCTTTTTTTTTTTTTTACCTTAAAGCTGTCTCTGAGGGCTTGTTTTGCTGCTTTTCCATCCTTAAAGTATTAAAGAAGCACTAAGAGCAACAACTCGGCTGTTGATGGTTTGATAAACTGCCACAGAAATGGGTTTTTGACGAATATAAATCATGTTAGGAGAACCTGTTCTTGTGGCGGTTCCACTCTCTACATTTGTTGGACTGACAGTTTGATGCCCCTCCCACCACCACCCCCGGGTCTCCAGCTCCACTCAGGTCTTCACAGAAGCAGAGCCTTGCTCTGAGAACCCTGACTGAGTAATTAAAGTATTCCCATCTGCCCCACTCCAGCAATCAACTAAATGCTCTTTTCATATTTTCTTGTGCAGCTTCATGCAGTTTGATCGCATTATAATAAACGTAATAAAAGGTTATAATATAAGTTTTATATAAACAAAGTTATTCAAGAAGTTTGTCTCACTGCTGCAGCCCCCCAGTTCCCCCCCAGCTAGATGTGACTGATGGGCACCAGTTTCAGTTCCCAGCGAAGCATAGTCCAGATGAAATCATGCTGCTGCACGCCGCTGTGGACCTCTGATGTCAGAGTCAATGAGTGGTTTCAGGTAGCTCGCCATGTTCCTGTCAAAGCTAGAGCAGTGGAACGAGCTCCCCAGCGCTGGGCAGGTGGGGGCTTGGTACTGCAAACATGGAGGAATATCTGGGGTTTTGTCTGATTTAAGGGAAAGCTCCTTCTAAGGTCTCCTGCTGCGTCCAAGGGATTATCCATCCCAAACCGCTTCACTTTCAGATCCGTCAGGACATTACAATCTCTGCCTGATAGGAGAGGATCCTCCTCAGCTCCTCCGTTATGCAGACATGTGTCCTTCATAGCTTTAAACCTCACAAACATTCCTCTGGGTCTTCTGAAGGGTTTCATGCTCCATGGACCAGTGGAAGAATGTCCATCCTAAAACTGGGAGACTGTGGGTTTAAATCCATGCTCCAGTCACAGCAAAGACTAAAAATGGGACTCTTCCGTCTTAGACGTGTACTTAAACTATTCAAGTTAATTCAGCATTCTAGAAGTTACATGAAAGTTTTATCAATTTTTGGAGATTCTTGATTGTCTTTAATCAAACTTTTTGGTTTGAGTTTGCACATTTTATTCTCTATACATTATATTCCTAGTTCTTAGATAATTTCCTTTGTTCACCATGTGTCACAAATACTCAGTCCTCTATGTCCACTTCGGCCTTCTCCAGCATATCGGTGCAGACCCTCATGCCTCCTGCCATTGTGCCGTGACAGCTCAGGTCTAGAGAACATCCTCACCAGATTCTCAAATCCTCCTGACAGCCTTCAGACGGAGAACTGACAGCCTCTTTCAGATAACTGAGCTCCTTATCCTTCAGAGATAAGACCTAGAAAGTGAATCCTTCACCTTCTCCTTAAGGTTCAGGTCTCATTTATCTTCATTCCAACTCCTTCAGTCATCTTAAAACCATCTTAATTTCTGCTAAAGGTTTCCTCTTAAAGAAGCAAACGGGAGGACATCATCCACAAAAAAACAGACATGTTCAGAATAAGTTTAGTATTTCTCTGAAGATCTTGATCTGTTTTTTTTTTCTCTATGAGGCAGAAACTACATTTTATTGGAGTTTCAATTTTCAGTCTCTATCTAAAGTTTTTAGTCAAGCAGCAGATGTGAGTGAACACTTTTAACTGGAATTTTCTTTGTTTGGCTCCAAACGACTTTGGGAGATTTTATCTGACAGACCTCAGAGAATCCACCTTCCATCCAGAAAATAATGACACAGGAACATCATGAATGCCAGCAGCTGTTTCAGAAACACCAGAAGAGATTTGATGACGAAAAGCCAGGCTTTGTTCCACGCTGTCACAGTGCCCCCCGCCCTGGAGACACCACACCGCGCTTTGATTTGGCAGATTTTTCAGACAGATCTGGTCCTCCAGAGCTACAACCAGCTTGTGTGTGAAGTGACAGCTGATGTCCACTACTGCGCTGGAGGGAGGGGCTTTTTCAGCAGCATCGGCTCTGACAAATGTGCAGCGCGTCAAAACAGCCAGCGCTCTCATGAGGAGATAAAAGTGCAGTTGGACATTCAGAGACAAGACTGATGGAGGATCAGACAGACAGAAAACCCATAAAGTTTAAAGAAGAAGTCGTTTTTACTTTCCCTGAGCAGTTACTCCCAAAGAACCTCAGTGTAACATTTCAACAGTTTGGCTTTTTTCATTTGATTTCTGTTATACAATTCTCTGCAAAATAACACCACACAAAAGCACCAGATCCAAAGGTCCAGATCAGGTAGATCCAGACCAGGGAGTTATAGACGCAAAGGTCCAGATCAGGGAGTCCGAATTTCTATGTGCCAGTCCTGCTCACGGGAACTGAGCTATCCAGACGGTCTCAAATGGTCTCAAAATAAGAAAACATTCTTAATTTTTACCAAGTATTATCTTTCTTAATCCCTTTACGCCATATGTCGCTAATGTCAAAAAAAACAAGAGGACCTGACTGCAGACAACTAGATGGTGCCCAGCAGGGCCGGTCCTGTGCATAGATGACCTAGGCGACCGCCTAGGCCATTGTCTTCTGGAGGGGGCACCAAATCTGGTTTATTGTTAATGGTTTTTTTTATTATTATTGTTAAACAGTTTAAAATAAACACCAGTCATTTCATGTAAAAATACTAAAAAATAATATTAATAATAATAATAAATAACTTAAAATGTTGATGTAATCAATAACTTTGCCTGGTGGAGCACCCCTCCTTACCTGGCGCTGCTGCTGTCTAAGCTAGGTGGGGTGGAAAACAAGCAGCAAAATAAACCCTCAGGGGCAGCTTTAGGGCAAAAAGGAGGGAAGAGGTAGAAAAATGGGCTCAAAACAGAGGTTTGTCTGTTTTATACATTAAATTGCTTGGAAATCTCTCCCCACCCCCACGCCACATTTCGGTCAAAAATTACTCAATTTTGGTTGACAAAACTAATTTAATTGTCAGTCTACTATTTGTTTTTACTTTTAGGCTTTAAACCTGTGTTTAGAAGTGTTTACGCTGCCAAAAACCAGATGGAAGGAGTTTCCATTAGCGTTATTTCTTCAGACATTAGCTAATGGGAAGATGATTAAAAGAACATGGCTAATGTATTCCCCCAAAAAGACAGTTTGTGCTACTTCCGCTGCAAGCTCCTCTCCCAAAAATCATTCAAGTTAAGAACCAGTGAGAGTGTTAAAGGCTGGAAAAACTGCATCAGAACAGTCCTCAGTCGTGTGAAGGGTTAAATACTAAAATAGTATTCAAGTCTATCAGACAATCCTTTGACATTTTTCTAAAGAATTACAAATGTCAAGAAGATGGACTCTTTCCAAAATGTAAAAATGTCTGAAATTGTTGTGTACTGCAGATCTGCAGCTGCTTATTCATAAACGAGGGGTCAGAGGACGGGCTGCTTTTCTTTTTCCCGGTTTTGTCTGGTCCTGGTTTTGGACAATAGCGCCTCTACATGAGCAGCTGCTGGAACTGCTGGATTTTTTTCAGATGGATTTGCCTGCTTGTCAGTATTTGTTTTTTTGCTGGGAGCAAACCAAGCCAGATGAAGAAGATGGCGAGGGATTTCCAATCCATTGATCTGTTCCAGAGAGAAAGTAGGTTGATCAGGAAACATTTTTTTTGTCATTTTTCACCTAAAGCTGCTTTGCCATCATTTTTAAAGTCTGTGTTTCTCCGCTTCAGTCAGTGAACATTAACTGCAGAGATCAGGGCGCACTACTGTTTCTGAACCAACCACATGTGCGTAAGGCAAGACACGTTTATTAGTGTCGCAAAGATCATGAACGACAATTCAAAGTGCTTTACATAAAACATTCAAAGAAACATTTAATAGAAATATGAAAAGAGTGATCATTAAAATAAAAACTTAAAGAAAGTTAAAATACCAGTTTGAATATAAATGTTTGAATACAAACTAATCAAATGCAGCTAAGAACAGGTGAGTCTTTAAACTGGATTTAAATACACTGAGTGTTTCAGCTGATCAAAGGCTTTCTGGAAGTCTGTTCCAGACTTGTGGAACATAGAAGCTGAATGCAGATTCTCCATGTTTGGTTTTGACTCTAGGAACTGACTAAAGACTGGAGGTCTGGCTGGTACACAGTGGGTCAGGAGGTGCTAAACTTTTCAGAGCGTTATAAACCAGTAACAACTTTAAAGTCTATCCTCTGACTGACAAGCAGCCGGTGTAAAGACCTCAGACCTGGACTGATGTAGTCTACTTTTTTGGTCCTTGTGAGGATGTGATAATTTCACATTTGTGCGTGCTTCCATCAGCCTTCAGTCAGAACTAAAGTTTTCACATTTATTTCATACCAGAAACATTTTCAAACTTCATTTTGATTTTGATAAACTGGTTTGAACTGAAAACAAAACTCCTCAAGAGCCTTCCTACTGAGTGATCCTTCGGTGGGACAGACACCATCGAGGGGGCACACCCGCTCCCCCCTCAGGTGCAGCTGAACAGCACTGCACATCGATGTGCATGTTTGCGTGTCACAGGAGCTGCAGAGACCGAGCTGCGAGCATTCGGTCTCTCATTAGGCATGCACGCACTCAGAGTGGACACTGGTGAGTCATGTGCTCAGACTGCTGGGGGCTGGAGGTGCTCGCCTCTGAATGCTAAACCAAACTGAGATTTTCTTCTGCTGTTATCTTTGAGTCTCTTGCGGTCATGTTTCAGCCTTTTAACATTTTGCTTTTTTGCTTACTTTGGCTTTGTATACATTTTGCATGTCTTTGTCTTGATTTGCGTGTCTGCAGCAGTTCTTTGTCTTTGTGTTCATCTTGCAGCGTGAACTGCTGATGCTCTGTGTGTCTGCTGGCCGTCTGAGAGGAAAAATTCCCTGTTTTGAAGAGACATTGAGGAGAAATGTGTTCATCTTTCTCCCTCTGACTGTTACCTGCCAGCTCCGTGGCCTCTGATGGTTCAGGAAAGGTCACGTTCAATAGAAACATTCAGCTACACTGGTTTACTTATGAAAGATGAAAGACTCCAACAAAACTCAAAACAAGTGTTTGAAGAAGTTTTGGGCTTCTGCAACAGTACAGGCCACACACACCACAACAAGAGCTAGATAACCTTCAATCTAGCTGTGTTACTGTTTACTTTTCTTCTTAAACATTCTATCATGAGGAACTCCTTCTACTGATCAACATAAAAACCTTCCCTTTGCAGCACAGCATGAAGCAAATGTTCCACCGCTCAGAAACACACCAAAAATGAAATGAAAACAAGAAATAAAATTGTGCAAAACACAGCAAGATTAATCGCAAATACTACACTGATATTTAAAATGCCAGAGTTTGGACCAGAAGAACTGATCACATCCCTGCAGTTCTCGACTCTCTGCACTGGACACCAGTTCAATATCAAACCAATTTCAAATTTTTTAACTCACCGAACAGAGTGGGACTCCCATATCTGTCAGGTCTGTCGGTGGTTCACAAACCAGGCAGAGCTAGGAAACATTTGGGAAGCAATCAGTTGGTAAAACTGGGTCAGAACCCAACAGGGTGAAGCTGCTTTCAGCTTCGACGCTGCACACAGCTTTCTGATGGACTCAAACGTTTTCCAGTTGTTTCAACAGGTACAAATGTAAAACTTTGATCTTTTCTGCTGCTTTTGTTTAAAATACTGCACTCTTACATTTACATTGACTGCAGTTTTGTTTTGTTTTTTTATTTGAATTATTTTTATATTTTTTTCTCTTTATGAAATCTTTCTTTATGTTCCTACATGTTTCCAAAGAATTGCATTTTTGTGAAGACCTTTATATTGCCTTGGTGAACATACAGTATCGCACAATTTACATTTGCCTTTAAAGACCTACTCCAAAGAAAAATTCAGTTTTTTGTGTTTTTAACATGTTCTTATGGCATTTTTCTCATGATGGAGGACATATATTAAAAAAATTAAGGTTAAAATTGTGTTTCTTTGTGTTTCTTTATTCAAATCGTGATGATCAGGAGCAGATGAAAACCAGATGTTTGAAAAAGCTTAAGTTTGTGACGCAACAACTGCCATGGGTGGGCCACAAGTTTTCTTCTCCCCTACTCAAGCATCCACTTGCAGACAAATAGATCCATGTATGTCTTCATTTTCAGGATCAAATCTGAACTAAGGGCTGCACGGTGGCGCAGTGGTTAGCGCTCCTGCCTCACGGCAAGAAGGTTCCCGGTTCAAGTCCTGGCTGGTGGACCTTTCTGTGTGGAGTTTGCATGTTCTCCCCGTGCATGCGTGGGTTTTCTCCGGGTACTCCGGCTTCCTCCCACCGTCCAAAAACATGCTTAATTGGTTACCCTAAATTGTCCCTAGGTGTGGATGTGAGTGTGCATGGGTGTGTGATTGTGGCCCCTGCGACAGACTGGCGACCAGTCCAGGGGTGTACCCTGCCTTCGCCCATGAGTAGCCGGGTTAGGCTCCGGCAACCCCGTGACCCCGAAAGGGATAAAGCGGATTGGAAAATGAATGAATGAATGAAAATCTGAACTAATGAGCTCCTGGAGCTCTGCAGGAAATATGTCTTAAATAATGACACAAGCTTTAATTTTGGGGGAAAAAAAATCATATTAAAAATTAAAAGACCATTAGGAACAATTTTACAATAGAAAAAAATATAGTTGGAGTAGTATTGTGTTGATATTTTTATGTTGTTTGACATAAAAGCACAAAGTAAAAAACTTTTGTGGAATAAATCATTTCTGATTTAGTGTGAATTCCCGTTGTGACACCTGATGACTGTACCCACGGTGAAAGGTTTTCCAAAAATCAAGCATTTAAGCAGTAAAATAGTGAGTTGTCTTTATAATACATGAACATAAATTTAGTAAAAAGATGCATTTATTAATCTGCATAAGAATGAGTTTGTAAAATCACTTAATTTAAATAGAGCAAGAAGATGATCTCTGGTAGACAAATACAACTGCAAAGTCCCCCCTAGCATTCAGCAGCACTTTGATGGCGTCATTATAAATGTATGTATGTGAGCCCTTGAAAGCCCCCACTTTTTAGAAGAGCTCCACAAAAGAACAAAAAGCTTTGAAAAGAGAACCTGTTCCCCCCCTTCTGAACATTCAGCCCACACGCTCTCTGCTGTGTGAACGGCAGCTTTAAAACCACTAAGGTCTGAAAGTCGGGAGTTCTGAAATGTCATACAGTCATGTCTTCACTGAAACAGATTTGAATCCACTCAAACACAAACTCTTACTACAGTTTGGGATGAATGGAGGAAAGCGGGTTCAGGGAACGGATGGATGGATGTGTGTGGAAAAATCTAGCTTGTCATGGAGGTGGGAAGGGCTCTTGCCACAGCCTTTCTGCTCCGTTCTTGTGTGTTTTCATTCTTATGTACAGTCCCTTCAATCACATTAGAGCAGCTTTTATCATCCCTTTTGACTCACTGCCGTTTGATCTGAGTCTGCCTAAAGGTGCAATTCTTGTTTTATAAATTGGGAAATGCAGACGTGTTTTATGAGTTTATCATTTGTCTCTTTATTAAAAAATACTGTCTTAGAAAGTTAATTATGCATTTTATCAGGGTGCCATGATCTATTTTAACAGTGATTTGGTTCATTTCATAAGTTGTGGTTGCTGATACAATTTAAATTGATATTGGTTCATTTTGAACAATGGGCTACATGTATGTGCCCGCCCTACTTCCGCGTTCGGCCCTTGACCGCTCAATCATTTCCAGTTATGTTGTTTACATGGAAATAGCGGAGTATTTGGAGTTAGCAAGATGTCTTTTGGAGCTACCGAGACACACAGCCTTCTGTTTGTTTATCTGCAGGAAGGCAAACTTTGCCTTTTTGGGTGTCTGCAGCTTCTCGCTCCACCGGGGGATGGAACAAATACGGAGTCCCCACGCACCTAGGTGTGTGACAGCTATTGGGACTTTAACTTTAGGTAGAACTTTAAATACATGTGGCCAACAACAAAATCCATCCTTGGATGCACTTAAAATACGTGCCAGCAAAGCAGTAATGCGCGTCTTTGCTGCATGTATTACATGTGGCCAACGTCAATTTCCATCACTCTTTATGCTGATCACACGTAAATACGTGCACATAACATCGGCCATGTGAGAAATAACCAAAATTAGACCATACCAGGAACAGTACACAGAGATTTGTTAAGTTGATGAATACAGTTAGCCACAAGAGCGGTCTTATTTTCAACCGGAAGTACGTCACACAGCTCTGTGCATAGAGTCAGGCAGTCTTCCACTCATCCCCCTCCTGAATCCGAGCCAAATGGTATGCACTCCTGAGATCCAGTTTGGTGAAGATCCGGACTCCATGAACAAAGTTGAAGGCAATCTGTAACAGAGGCAACGGATTAGTGTTTCAAACTGTGATATTATTTAGGCCCCTGTAGTCAATGCAGGGCCATATACCACTGTCATGCTTTCCCACAAAGAAAAACCCCGCTCCAGCAGGTGATGAAGAAGGATGGATGATCCTAACCTGTAGACTGTCCTGGACCTCGACCAACATCAGCGACTGACCTCACCAATGTGCTTTTGTAAGAAAGGTCCTTTTCAAAATTCCTATCGACACACTCCTCAATCTTCTCAGAAGAGTTGAAGCTGTAACAGCTGCATAAGGTGAACTGACATCATATTGACCTCTATGGAGTAGGAATGGGATGGCGCTTCAGTTCATCTGTGAGTCAAGGCAGGTGAGCCAATACTTTTGATAATAGCATATGTCAAAGATAGGCAACTCCAGGCCTCAAGGGCCGTAGTGTCCTACTCATGACTGATTACCTGGCTCAGGTGTGTCCAGCCTATAGAACATGCCAGAGCATGGTATGTTGGAAAACAGGCAGGAATGCTGCCCTCGAGGCCTGGAGTTGCCTGCCCTGGTATATGTGATCTAACAGCTTAGACACATCATTAAGAAGGCAATATTTCAGAGGTTTAAGAAGTTTTTATTATTTACAGTAATTCCAAAAGTCTTTCCTGCTTGGTTGTTTTCAGGGGGAAGAACATAGAAGTACAGGATTCTGTATGTTGGCTGCTAAGTGCAAATACACTGGGACGGCATGGAGAGACATTTATTTGGTCAATTTTCTCAACCTGCTTCCAACCTCTGCGACTCACTTGTAATTCACTTTTCTAAGAAAAGTCTTTGTCAGAACTGCACTGTGGGTGGATGCAGGCTGTCTGGGGATGAAAAATTGTCAAACCTGTACGGGAAACGCAGATGGCCCTCATGAAATATCAAGATTGTAGACCAGTTGCGGCAAACCTTTAGATAACAATGTGCACAAACATTTTCTCTCTATGAGCTCAGTGAGTGCACACTTATGAAACATGCAAAGCTAAGTAAGAGGGAGAAAAGAGTAAAACACAAATGTGTCAAATGTTTTTTTAAGTTCTTTCTTACAGACCGTCCAATGGGCTCTTGAGTACTGTTCATGTGATAAGTGTGCACTCCTTAAATGCAGTCTGATTGTTAGAAATAAAGAAGTTAGACAATCAGAGTGAAGTTTGTGTGGTCATCCTACAAGCATCCTATAGGCTCTTACATATCAGGTTCACAACATGTACGAGCAGCATTTCACATAGTCAGTAAAGAGCAAGTGCTCATACTTTACCGATAACTAGAGTGTGGTATAAGGACCCCGTATAACAGCAACACCCATACATCATAAGCGCGCGTGACAGACATTATCCTCACAAATACTTCACGATACACTTACCTCACGCACGACAATGGTACGTTCCACTTTCAATGGCGTCCCTTACAGTGGACTTACAAGCCTCAAAGGAACTGGAAGACAAACCTGCACTCCTTTTATGGTGCCTCTACACCTCCTTTATGACTGTCCATGGGTTGGACAACCCAAAAAGCTGCTACACCCATGCTGGTCAACCCCCACCAGAGTCGCGTCCTCTAAAAACACGAGGAAGAGGACGGAGGCTTTCACAGGACACTGTCTCACTGACGTCTCCTCATAAATTCCTTCCTATGATCATCCCACAAACATGCAAACAGATATGCATGCTCTGACAGCAGGGGGGGTCTTATGCCTATTTAATCCTTTATCCATGGAGACCAATCTGTCCCTCACCCCCAGGACTGAAAAGATCAGCCGGCATCTGTTCTGCTACTTCTGTGTGTTTCTGCTTCTACCCAGAAGGCCGTGTGTCTGCCGGCCTGTTGGTGCACGCTGCTGCCTGTCAGCGCTAATTTCCATCAACTGCAAACTCACTCAGTAAATACCAACACTTCACATTTTAATCTGAACCCGGCCTTTGATGTAATTCATGTAATCCAGTCAACTACCCCCAGATCCCCCTTCCCCCTCACAAGGGTGGAATGACAGTAAAATCAGACTGAAAGTTATTATGATCTAAAGTTGATGGATCCAGGAAACGTGACAATGTTGTAATAAAACATGAATAAAAATGAAATTAATCTCCTGACTGCAGAGACGTCACTTCTTCAATTTCAGCTTCAGACATCTCAAAATGAAATGTTTCCCCGTTTCTTTAAAATCACAGGATGTCATGTATTCTACATTTGAATCTAATTACTGCTAACCATCATCCATCATTCTCCACCTTCCACACTCCTTTTTCCTACAAGTCAGTGGATGAATGACAGACATGAAGAATGAAGGCTTAGTTTTTTTGAATAAATATTCAGGAGGTCACTGAAATCTTTCTAATAATCAGCTTCTACTGCAGCTCACTCTGCTTACAGAATTTTTTATGCTTTTTTTAATCAAAGTTTACTCTCAGTTATATATCATTCCAGATTTTTTTTAATTTTTTTTATGAAATTCATTTGTCCGACCCTTATCTCCCAGTCCTTTTCAGGAGTAGATGGGGTGGGGGTGGGGGGGTTTGTCAAAAACTATTCATGGATTTTAACCAAAAGGCAGCTTTTCACTAGTGTTCCTGGTTATGTGGGTTATGTGACAAATTTAAAAAATTGTGTCATTTTTTTAAAAAAAAGAAACCTAAGAAATATTGGAAAAGTATTTATGTTTTATCCTGGAGGCATTCAAAACTCTTACAATGTGTGTGATGATCTTTAATAAAAGCTTTAAGCTTCAAATGCACAAACAGGCCAGACTGCAATAATAATGTCAGGATACTTAATATTTGAAGGCTGTTTTTTATGCATATACTACACAAGAAATGAACTGCAGGAGCTGTCTCATTCTCATTAAGTTTATTGTTTCACTTTGGCAAAAAGTTAAGTGCTGTGCTTTGTCATGACTGAAATGTGTTCTTCTAGCATGAGATTGTATAATTTAGTCATTTTTTACATTGTTTACATAGCTTAGTATTATTGCTAGCAAAAGATACATAGCAGCACTGAGTTTTTGCTGTAGCTGGTGCTGGTGTGGCAGTTCTTATGTTTAACCAACAGGCCTAGAAAAACAAGAAGATAGGGGGAAAATGTTGTTAACAGCTGGGCAGATTCAGACAAAATGATGACAAGAAGAAAAGTCTGGAGAAGAGAAAAGAGTTCATGTCTTTGGGAAGTTTCTGGATTTCTTAACATGCTCTTTAGTGCTGTTAACTGGTTTGTTGATGTTGTATGTCGCCTCTACTGATGTGGAGTTGGATGTAGAGGATTTAGTGAGAAGGGCAATTGAGCATGTCGGTTGTGCAGTGCTGGGTGAGAAATGAAGCAAACCTAAAAGTTTAAGTACAAATCTTGAAGTTTGTTTCGAGGTCCCTGCCCATTGCCATATTACATCACTACATTTTAATATTAAACTATTCACTAAAGACTGGTGACCAATCATGTCATCTCTGTTGTAACATCACTTGCTGTGCTGTAATTGTTTTTTTTTTGTGTATTTAACATTTTCAAACTGAACAAAGACTCAAGATGTATATAAATCTGTGTAAACTCTTCTGTAGAATTAATTTCCTAATTGTGTTTTATTGATACATTACATTTTAGACGTAGTGCAGTTTTTTAAGTTCCTTTTACTGTTCAAAAACACTGATGTTGAATTAATCCATGATCAGGATTTCCCTGCAGAGTTAGAGGATGCTAGACAGAAACAAGCAGTAACATTTCAAATTCCGTGCAGCTGTGGATTAAAATAACCTGCCACAGATTTTTCATTTTTTCAACCTGTCCAAAACCTGCGCATTGTGCCTCTTGCGCAGTCATTGCATGCTTCATGCTTGCAGCTTGGCTGTTAGAAATAAGGAAATTAGACAATCACAGTGTAGTTTGTGTGGGCATTCTACAGGCGTCCTACGGGCAATTATGCATCGCGTGCATGACCCGTGCGTGCAGCCTTGCGCACAGTCAGTAGGAAGCAGTACGTACATCTTACGCCACGCTCCAGTAGTTATACTGGAGTGGGCATCTGTATGTCATTATTGCGTGCAACTTACACTACCCCTACAAATCCTTCACAATAAATGTACATGTGTGTTCCATTTCTATGACGTCCCTTGAGGTGGCCAAATGAGCCTTAAGGGAATTGCAAGACACACCTGCACTCATCATTTGGCCACACCTCTCTATGACCCTCCACTGGCCCGGACAACCCAAAAACCCACCGCAGATAAATCTCCCATACGAGAGACATAGAATAAGGCATTATCTATGAAAAGAGAGAGACTTTTGTCAGTTTTTTAACTTGTGGCATCCAGACATCCACATGTTTATCCATCTGTCAATGAAAAAAAAATGTAAAACTGCAAAACAATGTTGTGATTTCAGTATCAGCTTGTTTGATTTTTGGCAGATTTGTGCTTTAACTCTTAGTTCGGCAAAACTTCATGTTGTCAGTTGTTGTGTTCCTTTGCTGCAGCAAAGATGAAAAACATAGAATCCAATAAACCTTATTAGCTATGACATGATGTCATTTTTTAAATTTATCTGTATTAATATTTGAAGTAAAGGTTGACCAGTTTGAGGGTGTAGAGCCTTCTGCCTGATGGACGATGAAGAGGAGGGATCAGTTTGTAGCTGCAGTGATGCAGAAGTCAAAATCTTCATCTTTTCAGGGGCTTTATTGGGCATGTTGGATCAAATGTGTCACTGGAACCAGCTTCTTCACATCCAGGAAGGTCTGAGGACCACTCAGAGCCTGACTGAAAACCAGGCAGAATGAAAAGCACTCATAATCTGTGTCTGAATCCAATTCATTATTTATATTTCCATCTACCACTTTATTTATATCCGCATTAGCCCCCCAGTCCCTCCCACCCCATGAATGTGTGTTTCTGTCATTAAACTCACTTCATGCAGTTTTATTACCGCTGGCAGGATTTATGAAACCCCACACAAACCGGACTAATAAATGCTGTTACATGACTGTAAACGGGTTAAATATGCATTTGCTCTTAATCTCTGATAATCCAAGCAGTTGATGAATTAATATCAGAAGCTGTTTTTGCTTGTAAAATAATCTGTGTGGATCTGTGGTGGACCCCAATCTGTGAAATTCAGAGTTTACTCATATGTTCCTGTTCAGGTTTTTAGCTAAACTCAACATTGAATGTTTCCTGGGAATGAAGCCATCATAATGAACTGTTGGGACTTTTTTTTTTCCTTTTTGTTTGACAGGACATTCTTAACGCTTTACTCTGGTTTTCAGATGCTGGGGATACAAGATAAACCAGAAATGCCTATTTTTATTTTTATCTCTGAAATTCTAGTGTCATTTATGATTATTGTTCTGTCTTGCTTTGTGTGACAAATAGATGATTCAGGCCAATCAACCCAAAATGGTGAAAGGAGAAAATGTTCAATGCAGATAAAAATGTTTGGAACTTTTCCAGTTTTTTTCAAACAGATTGCCTTGTTTGTTGATGTGATTTTCGGTCTGTCAGAATCAGCAAACTTTAGTTTTGGTTTGCTTTTGTTTCCCTCTTTTTCAGATTTTGTTTGTTGCTCTTCTTCGTGTTCTCTCCATGTTTGAATATTCATTGACTACAGTTTTTCTCTTCCCTTCAATGATCCTTAGAGTTCAAACACAAGCAGTCATTTTTCTTTTAAATATACTGTATATTCATACTGTATGTCTGCTCTTTCTGTCTTGAACCCTGCAAGAGACAATTTGGTGACTCTTACCACTGCAGTCCATACCACGCTGGGAGAAGATCAACCTGCAACTCTTTTGAACCTGTGCATCTACCCGTCCTTGCATGACCTGTACTGAGGCCAAACCTTGTTTCCTGCTGTGGAGGGTTTCTGAGGCTGCTCTTCAACACGTGTCTAGTTTATGAGACGGGTCACTGCCACCACACCTCTTCATTTTCCCTGTCCCCAAGTATGGTCCCCATTTTCACCTTCACCCTGATGGAGGAGGTTTGCCGGGATGGATCCACTTCATGTTTCCTGTAACAGGGTAGGGTAGCTGGAACGGTTCCTCTTCTCCCCGCTCTGTTCTTGGTGAGAGGATCGTCATGTTAGCCCTTTCCTATGTATGGCCACATGAACTTGAACTTTTTTTCTGGTGTTTATTTTGTTTTAACCCTGTTCTGGGTCTCCTACTCCCAACTGTAGAAATCTGTTGGGGCATCTAAAATCTGCACTTTTAGGGTGGGGTACTGTGACAATTGCGAACTGTGATTAGTTTTATCAGTTTTTTTTCTTTCTTATTGTCATGTTCTGTTTTCTTTTCCGCCTGTCCATCACACCATGTTCATCATTGACTCTTGTTTTTATGTAATCATCCTGTGGTTTTATGTGTCTATTTTTCAGGTCTTCTGTGATTCCACGTTTTTATTTCTCCCTTGTTTCTCAGTTTGTTCATGTTTATATTTATCTTTTAATTTTTTTAAGTTCTTGCTAAAAAAGTCTATTCTTTTTCCTCTGTCCCACTTTTCCACTTCCTGATTTTTCCAATTTTCTGTAGTCTCTGATCTTCATCATCTCTGTCTTTTGGACATCTTCTTCTTCTGGATGAACTTGTCCTCCAAAGGACTAAATTTAGACTGCATTCATCATTACAACTAGCTTCTATAAACTGATGTTTCTCATTTGCATTTTTATGTAAACCTTTTAAAGTAATTATCAGTCATCAGCCGGCCCACATTTGGATGTTGCTCATTTATTTTGTTCCAACTGCATTTTCAGTGACGGTGGCTGAAGATGCCCCCCAGGGGCAGAAGCACAGATGGTGGGGAGGCAACAGCAGCTTCTTGGCTGCGGTTTGATGCCATGCTTTAGGCACTTAAAGAAAAGCCCCCCCCCCCCCCCCCCCCCCACTCAGCCTCTTACCCCACCTTAAATGTAACAGATCGTAACTTGAGCGTCACTGGGGCTGCCACAAAATATGTGCTTGACGTCTAAATACAGACACCCCCTCACCCACTTTAGTGTTTGTTTGTCATCCCGATTGTGAGATTTTAAAAAAAAGCAGGCAGAAACTGTGCACTCTTTTCCAGTGAGAAGGCCAAAAAGAAAAAAGTTTCTGAGAATGTTTGCAGTATTTTGCTGAATTACGTCATATTTATGTTAAGTGAGTACCAACATCTTCAGCACAGCCAATTAAAGACAGGAACTCCTTTCAGTTTCTCCAGTGAGTGTGAGTTAGCATTCTCATCATTCTCACTGGTTTCCATAAAGTTGATAAAGGTTGGAACGGAGGTCTTGGTGTGGATATGCTATCACTGACTGTACATGAGTACTGGACTGACTGACCCCTCCTCCTGGCATTCCAAACAGGAAGTACCTGCTGACTCCAAGAAGCCAAATCCCATGGACCATTTCTATTGAGAAATAACTAGCTGTTACTTATTCTATTTGTCAGAATAACTTTTCTTGCTCTGATACATTTGAACATGTTATTAATAATTTATTTGTTTCCATATTTTCTCTGTAGTTTAAAATGTTCAAGTTATAAACTGACCAATCATATGTCTCAATAGCAGTATGTCTCACATCAAACATTTGAAACATTTGATTGACAGATCCGGGATGAACAGTGGTGCAGTGGTTAGTGCACTTGCCTCACACCGAGAGAACACCGGATGAAGTCCCAGCGGGTACCTTTCTATGTGGCGTTTGCATGATCTCCCTGTGCATTTGTGGGTTTTCCTCTGGAGGCTCTGTCTTCCTCTCTCAGTCCAAAAACATGCTTCATAGGTTAATTGGTGACTCTAAATTCTCCCTTGGTGTGAATGTGAGTGTGTGGTTGAGGCCCTACGACAGACTGGCGACCTGTCTAGGAAGGACCCTGCCTTCACCCACAAGTAGCCAAGTTGGGCTCTGGCAGACTGTGACCCTGGATGGATGGATGAATGAATGGATGGATGGGTGGATGGATCTTCCAAAGCTTGCTTTCAGTGGTAGTTATGTGGACTTCCAACAAGCTCACTCTTGATTGGTGAGAGTGGTTGCCATAGAAACACTGACTGGGACTTTTCCATACTCATTGATAGCATCCGTATCATGAAAAAAGTGTGACTCATTTGACATCATTTGGCAGAGCTGGAAGTAAGTCATTTTCTATAGGTGACGTTACAGTCTCTCGGTCCAGTTCTCATATACCGTCAATGTGTACTACACATTATAGCCCTCACAGGACTTAAGATGGACTTGTGGTGATTTGGTGGAAATCTTCTCTTTTACTTCAAAGAAGTCAGTGTCATCTATTCATAAAAGATCAATGAATCATCTGGCAGATCTGTGAATAAAAGTTTATTCATGCTTCCATTCGTAGATCTTCAGCTTCCAGAGAGCTCCTTAGGAATCAGTCATTGTCAATGTTTAACATATTTTTTGTTTAATCTGATACTTTTTATTTTTACAGTAAAACTGTACATAATTAAAGCAGGAAGCAGCTTAAGTCTCGCTGCCCCACCCTCCCAGACCTCCTCCTCTGTGCGTGCAGCCTGTTTTGGTCTTTCCTGCACTACATCTCTCTAATATGCTCATTCCCTGTCTCTGGCTCCTCCTGCCATCAACAGGAAATGCTGCCACAGTAACCCCGCCCACTTTTCTATCTTCTCCTATGATGTTTACAAGCAATCCAACACAACAATTTGTTAAGCAAATAACCTCAGCAGCTTTTCACGGTGCTTACACTCGAACTCGCTGCTCTTACTATCAGCCAATCAGGGAGCCATGCCAAAGTAACTCCGCCTCCTGATTTCTCTTCCTCATTAGAAATGTAAGCAGTCCAGGTGAAAAACTTTGCTCAGAAAAATCACCACAGTATTGCAATTCAACAGCCGTAAAAATCTGTCGAGGCGACAAATGATCTATGAGTGACCTTTAGAGTCTGCATGTCCCCCACTGTAAAGGTGATCCACCAAAGCAACTAGAGCTGCGAATCGTTACTAAGGTGGCGAGCCGATTTGATTCCAAAAATCAAGCTCAACAATTCAGATCAAACTACAATTCACCCCTAACCGCTAGTTAGGAGCACACGCACAGCCACCAAAACAAGATCTTGTGGGAACCAGTTTGTGTTAAATGTTCAGTTAGCCTCTTGATCAATCATGCTTTGGGCTTGTATTGCAGCCAGCGGCACACGAAACATTTCACCGGTGGAAGGTAGAATGGATTCCACCAAATTTCAGCAAATTTTGGACACTAACTTGATGCCATCTGTGAAAAAGTTGTATTTTAAGAGAGGATGGTTTCTACAAATGAATAATGATCCTAAACACACCTCCAGATCCACACTGTCTTACATTAAGAGACAGAAACTGAAGGTTTTGCAGGGACCTTCCCAATCACATGACCTCAACATCATTGAAAATCTATGGAAAGACCTGAAAAGAGCAGTGTGTAACAGAAATCCCAGAAATCTCAAAGAAATTGAAGACTTTTGTAAAGAAGAATGGATGAAGAAACCTCAAAGCAAAATTCAGAGACTCTTGGCTGGCTACATGACTTTGGGGAAGTCTGTATCACCACATCAATGAAGTTTTGTAAAAAAAAAATAGTAAAACTTTTGGGAAACACAAAAAAGTTTGGAGGAAAATGATCTACAATAAAGCTCCAAGAGGAATGGTCTTTAGTTTCTCAAGGTGAAAAAAATTACTTTATTAGTCACAGCGTACCTGCAGACAATGTGTGCTGTAGGCAAAAATGTTTTTCTTGTTTATTGAAAAACCTGTGATGGAAACCAGGAAACATGACAAAAAAACAAATTAAGTTTTTAGAAAATCTTTTAGTTTTTTTTATTTATCATTAGATGAGCATTTTACTGCTTCACTTAAAAAGTCTTTCTCTTCTGGTGGTTTACCTGTGTATTTTTCACATCAAGTATATGCAGCTGTTGCCAAATGTTCTTGATATTTTAGATTTTTTTTTGTAAGACAAAGAAAAACTTGTTTGATTTTTTATCTTTTCAGGATCCATTTTATGCTATGAACTTCGTCAGATCTTCATCTCCACCTTTATGTCCATTTTGCTTTACAGTCTCAGATCTGTAAAGAGTCAGATGATAAAATCCGCTCTGAGCTTTGGAAGGTTGAGAGTTCAAAGCTCTAACTGTTGAGAGTGTGAAAAAGCCTTTTCTGATCAAAATTAAGAAAGTGCAGCAGTACTTTGTTTTCCTAAGCGTTAAATTCTCTGTGCTATGTCTTTCCTTACATTTATAAAACAGTGAGAAGCAGCGGAGAGTGTGAAAAACATGAATTTGAGTCTGTACTCCTCTCTTTAAATCAGGATCAGGGTCTGCCTCTGCCAGCAGCGCAAACTCAGCAGCTTTGTTAAGATGAAACACAAACTCGCTGTGTTGAAGTCAGACATTATGTTAGATTAACAAAGAAGTGTTTTTCTTGCCTCTTCTCTCTTCTTAAGGCAGCTTTGCTTCCATCATTCGTCTACAATGTAAAGGTCGTTGGCTGATAAGATTCAGAAAATTCCTTCTACCAGATTAGTTCAGAGCTGAGACACATTTGAGCAGGAGATGGCTTCTCCAGAATGTAGAAAAAGAAGTCAGGCTGACTGAACAGCAGTTGCAGAAGACTATTACAACAATGTAGAGATGTCTGACGGGAGGCACAGAAGCTACACTCATCTCGAGGTTACCAGGCTACATTTTCCTTGCAAATACGCCTAAGATTTGCCAGCATATGTAAGACTTCCCAAGTGTTTTTGCATGTGTGTGCACGTGTGAGTGCATGTATATTTGTGAGCCATTGACTGTATAAGAGACCTGGACTGTGGAGTGTGACATCACCTATAAAAAATGATTTGCTTCCGGTTTCAGCAAAATTAAGTCATTTTTTTCGCATTATGGATGCCACCATTGGACAGACAATGTCAGTCAGCAGTGATTGGTCCAAGTTGGCCTGACTCTATATTTCTATTACAAACACTCTGGCCAATCAGGACTGAGCTTGTTGGAAGGCCACACCCAGTGGCGGTTTTAGGCGTGTGAAGAAAAGGGGAGGGCTGGAGGGAAGTGGACGGATGGGTGAGGAGGGCGGGGGGTTGAATCTACTTCAGAAGTGTTTTTTTTTAAGTCAGTCATACTGTGACAATCTGTAACCCACATTTAATACGGATATGTAAAAATCATGCATTTTTTCTTCATGTTTTGTGAAATGACCAAATGAAAATAGGGAACTTAAAACGGTGTGGTCATCAAAGTGGAAATTGGTTTAGTCAAAGCCTTTGGTGGGGACGTTTATTACCTAGTGCCAAAACGCCAGAAAAGGGAAAAAAAACAGAAAAAAGGTCAAAACAATCTGGTGCCCAATTTAGAAAAACAGAAAAGAAAAGAGGAGAAACGGGATGCAGAAAAGGGATAGTCCTCATAGCTAGGGATGCACGTTTTCCACTGCTACAGCCACAATGACGCTGACGATCAAAACTTTGTTTTTGGTTGATGACCAAAATGGGCCTAAATGTTAATATTGATGTCATTGTTTATTTTAAGCTTTTATTTTCTTCTAAAATGTTCACTACACCTTTACTTTTCTCGACTCCTGCTGACTGAAAACTGAAACTCCAGGATGGATGAACGCCGTGAATGGGACTCATGGTCACACATGACACTCACTCAGGCCATTGGGAGCAATCTGAGGTTCAGTGTTTTGTCCACTACAACACATCAGAAGACAGAGCAGGTATCAAACCAGTGTTTCTTTGATCAGAGATTGACCACTCTATTACCCAAACCAGTTTCAAACTGCACAATCCACTCAGTTTTTCAAAGAAACTGCACAAATCTTTGAGGTAAACGGAATGATGAGAACTCACTTCTGCTGCACTTCCATCACAAACTGGAATAAAACACTTCTGAACGAGTCTTTAAAAATAAAACATGTTCTGGTTTGATTACCTCTCCCGGAACAAAAAAGAAAACATTGAAACCTGCTCACCTGTAGAAGCCTCTCAGGTGTGGTTTGCTGTCATCTGTGTGTCTTAAGGTGAAGTTAAGGTTTGTCTTTAATGCAGATCTGTTGCTAAAATCATTGACTGGTATTTTGTTGAGATATGTCAGAAGAATGGACTGACTGATATTTACTCCTCATCTTCAACAGCCTGAGAGAAACTGTTTATATTTTTCTGCAAACAAAATCTCAACTGAAATTAACTTAAATTTGAAAGTTTAGTTGGTTTCTGACACTTTGATGGATGATATAATGTCACTTTAACTCTTGATTCTGGGCTTCCTGATGTCTTCAGGCTCAGCACAGAAATTAGTTTTAAATAAGCACATCAAATCTGATTTCTGGACAGATGTTTATGTCTCTGGAGCTGTGACTGAAGCATCTCTGTTAGATTAGTAGGTTTCCTTGTCAGTCTGGTCATGTGACAGACCATGTGTCCGTCAGTGGAGATACAGCCTTCAGATTAAATGTTAAAGCACAGAAGTATTTTCATAGGTGTGGGGTATCCCCCTGCTGTCCTGCATGTGAATGATAGTTCCTTTCACAGTGTGGGTGGAGCTTTTCACCTGCAGGAACTTTAAAGCTGCAGCATTCAGGTTCTTCACTGCACACATATTAGCAGTGAGGTGAGGTCGAGCCTGAGCTCTTTGTGCTACAAAGTGCCTCCATACAGCTCTGTAATTCACTCCCACTGATAGAATTATCATCTGCAGCAGCATTCATAATCAAAGGGCCGTCTGAGTGTGCCCCCCCCCAAAAGGGCTTTGGTGTATAAATGAGCCGCTACTCTCTCGGCAAAAGCAGATTCAGAGGCTGAGCTTTGATGGAGGCCTGGTCATTTGTCACGCCTGCTCTCCTCCAACTCTCTGACATGATTGATGTTGGGACCTCCCTCCGCTCGGATACACCACCCCGCCAGCTCTGGATTAAAAATCCTTCCTTGCTGACGTTTACATATTAAAATTGGTAGTTAGGGCAAATTCTCCATGTGGAAACAAAAGGTGTCTGCTCTGTGGCAGCTGCAATCGATCACCCTGACAATACACTCGTACGCACTCTAAATGGGAACAAGAGGATTTGTTGCATATGCTTTTGATAGCAGACACTTGGCCTGGATTCCTCCTCCACTTTACTTTTGAAGTGTAAACGCTTCTGTTTTTTATCTGGGTTCTGACCGGGTTCTGGTCAGTGTTTTTTTAATTCACAGCAGCCAAAGCTAAAAATTAAATCTGTTAGGTTAAAACACCTATTTAGGTCCATACAATAATAGGTGTAAAAATAATGAAAAGGGATTCCAATTTCTAATTCCCACAGTTAGCATGGTACACAGCTACAGCTACAACATAAAAACAAAGAGCTCCAGTAAGAATTTAATGGTGGAACAGCAGAGGGACACAAACATGTCTGCTTGTTGTTATTCTAATTTAAAATCATAAAAATTCAAAATATTTATTAATCCTGATCAATTACCATGTTTTCTGCAAAATAGGACACAGTGGATTATAAAGTGTACTGTTGTTTCTTTAAAAAAAAAGATTTTGAGTATGCGTTACAGTGCAGAAATTATGGTGTAACATTTTACAGCGGAAGGAAATGTCGGGGCTGCACGGTGGCGCAGTGGTTAGCGCTCCTGCCTCACAGCAAGAAAGTTCCCGGTTCAAGTCCTGGCTGAGGGACCTTTCTGTGTGGAGTTTGCATGTTCTCCCCGTGCATGCGTGGGTTTTCTCCGGGTACTCCGGCTTCCTCCCACTGTCCAAAAACATGCTTCATAGGTTAATTGGTTACTTTAAATTGTCCCTAGGTGTGAATGTGAGTGTGTATGGGTGTGTGATTGTGGCCCCTGCGACAGACTGGCGACCAGTCCAGGGGTGTACCCTGCCTTCGCCCATGAGTAGCCGGGTTAGGCTCCGGCAACCCCGTGACCCCGACAGGGATAAAGCGGATTGGAAAATGAATGAATGAAGGAAATGTAGGCTCCAAAGAAAGTGAGTAAAAGATAATAGTCCTAAATTTCATGTGATGTTAACATTTTCAGTGGAACCCCTTTAGAAGGTATAAAAGATGTGATTCTCTAAAAACCATCAGATCATGAAAGCTGAGATCATCTTGATTTTTAAAAATGACACATAATAACAGAGGAAACAAAGCAGAAATATTTCTATATGCTTATGTTTGAGAAAGAAAATCAAAAAGAAGGACGATGCTTATTTGATCTTTTAAACCTCAAATGCATCTGAATGTCCAGGGATTTTGTTGTCATTAGTGATGTTAGCTGACATTCCAATTGTAGTGATGGATTTTTTTATTTCACCTTCGGAGCGAACTACACTATCATAAACAGCATGTATAAAGCATGTATCAGTGTGTGTGCGTGTATGTGAAAGAGAGTGGCGTCGCCATGGTAACGGATTCAAAGTCTGCTGTGTGAATGTAGCTGCATGTTATCTACTTAGCCACACACAGAGTCTGAGATGGATAGACTTTGTCCCGAACAAATTGACGGTGTGTCTAAACAATAAGTCAGATCATTATTCAAAAATAATTCTGTTAAATTTTTCTCTGCTGAACTAAAAATGCCATGTTATCCAATGGCATGGCTTCAATATGTGCCATCTCCAAACAAATGTCCATATCTTTAAAACTCTTTCACTTATCAAAAAGGTTAAGCCCTTGTATGACTCATGAGCCTTTGGGCTAAAATGTGTGAAAGCTTCATGTCTGTAAGTTTTGGCATGTTCTCAAAATCTCGAGTTTAATACATGATTTGGTGTAAAAACCAGCGAGATTTAATATGGGAGGTAATGGGCGAACTGAGTGAACTTTGTGTCAGACTAGGGCTGTGTTTGCCACACAGATTTGAGGGTCACATTTTACAAATCCAGAGCCATTTTCCTTCATTTTGCTGAAAAAATTGTGACTCTGTGCCAAACGGTGTTCGAGTAATGGCAGCAACATTTTTCACCTTAAAAAATTGAACTGCTCCACTCTGTGACATCATCCACTCTAGAAACTGAACGTTCCATCCACTGAGTTACATTGAAAATTAAAAAAATCTCCTAAAATATTCATTGAAATTGAACTCTATTTGTGTAAAAACCATAAGGTGTTTTAAAAAGCTGAATACACTGTAAATTGCTCAATCTTTGCTGAAAGTTTTTAAGTTTGAATGGTGTCTTTTGCTGAAAGTATACCAAAGTTCATAGGTTTCAAGTACACGAAATTCTCATTTATTTCCAATGAGGTATCTTTTGCTCAATATTTCAAAAACTTTTAGTTAGTTAGTTAGTTTTAGTTTTTCAAAAACTATAAAGCATATGAATACCAAAAGTATAAGCAGTAATGTCCTGAATGAGCTGAACGTTTTGATACCAAGATTGCTGAAATCGTTAAAAGCATAAAGGAGTTTTTATGTGCAGAAAAATGTATGGAAAAGAGCAGAAGAATCACTATGGTGTGAATGCTTTGCAGCATTCAAACTGCTTTAAGCATTCACACTATACACCATGTACCATTTACTCTAGGTGTCTGAGTCTGTCACTGAAGGAACTTCTCATTCCCGTCACAGTTGGCTCCATCCACAGAATCTGGCGAGCGGCCCAGGACAAAGCTGGCCCTCCTGACCAGCTTATTCAGTTTCTTCATGTCCTGGTTAGTGTTGTTCACTCCCCAGTACATCCAAGTACCTGAAACTGTCAACCATATAAATGTCACTTCCCTGGATGTTGACCGGTACTTGGACCACCGTTCTTTGTCTTCAGGATCAATCACCATCTCTTTGGTCTTGCTGATATTTAAGCATAGAGACAATCAAAGCAGGGCTACACAGTGGCGCAGTAATTATCGCAGTTGCCTCACAGCAAAAAGAGGCCCGGTTCAAGTCCCAGCTTGGACTTTTCTGTGTGGAGTTTGCAAGTTCTCCCTGGGTTTTCCCCATGCAGTTTGGCTTCCTCCGCTTGCTGCATTGAAAATGAAAGGGCATTTTCAGGTTAAAAAAAAAAAATTCCAGGGTTCCCCCCCAAAAACACTGTGGGCTGGAGCAATACCATCTGCTGCAAACATGATTACCCAGCGATAATTGTAGCTTCAGGGAAGGACTGACTTTTCAAACATTGACATTAAGAATTTTTTCCATTTTACATGTTGCATGTCTTTGAACACTCTCCTGCTGTTTGCTTTTTGTTTTTTTAGCATTCATTTAACAGTTGCATAATTGTGGCTTTTTCAAATGTCGAAAAAAACAAATAAAACACCACTATCTAAAAAGCGTAGTGCTCTCACTACATCTGCAAAAAACTGTCAGTGATTTAAAAGAGGCTCAACTTTTAATCTGAAATTCAACTTTGATGTCTTTTATAGTTTAAAAGCAACATCTCACCACTTTTAGGCTTATTTTCAGCCCATTTACTTCACCTTACTTATTTTTATATAAACTTTTTTTTTTTGCATTATTACAGCTTCTTTTTACCCAAATGCCTTATTTTTTAATTATTATTATTATTTTAAATGTATTGGCACCCAAAAACATTAGGTTTGAACTTAAAGCCAAAGCTACAATGGAATGGCTTCAAATGAAACAGATTCATGTGATGGAATGGTCCAGTCAAATTCCAGACCTAAATCCAATCCGGAATCTGTGGAGAGATCTGAAAACTGCTGTTCACAAATGCTCTCCATCTAATCTGACTCAGACTGAATTGTTTTGTAAGGAAGACTGGACAAAGATTTCAGTCTGTAGATGTGTAAAACTGGTAGAGACAAATCCCAAAAGACTTGCAGCTGGAATTGCAGCAAAAGGGGGTTCCACAAAGTATTGTCGGGGGCTGAATACTTTTGCACACTGAACTTTTGAGTTTTTTCTTTGTAAAAAAAAAAATTGAACTCTTGTATAATTTTCTTTCCACTTCACAAGTGTGTGTCACTTTGTGTTGATCTTTCACATCAAATTCCAATGAAATATATTTGTGTTTGTGGTCATAATGTGAGAAAATATGAAGAAGTTCAAGGGCTGTGAATACTTTTGCAAGCCACTGTATAAGTATAGCCGGTATACTATAGACCACGTATGTTTAGTGTAGGAAGTATACTAACTTCTTCTGACTAAACTGGAACATTTTTTGTATAATATGGTATAATTTATAGATAGCATATAAAAGGTCAGCTTCAAGTTTACTGCCAGACTTTTAGTAAAGACCAACTTTACTTGTAGTCAGAGGTGTGGACTGGATTCACATGATTTGGACTCAAGTGAATGATTCGATTCATGAATTGAAGACTTTAGACTAAACTTGGACTTTCACTGCAGTGACTTATGACTTGACTTGGACTTTAACACCAATAACTTGTGACTTGACTCAGACTTAAACTTAGCCTTCTCAGACTTTGGCCCTCTGACTCAGAAAAACTAAATTTTTGTCCCAAAATCCAAAGATTAAAAAATATTTTGACAAACTCTGCGCCACAGTCTCCATCTCTGTGTTTGTTTACGTTCATGTGTGATGTCAGCACATCGTGTGTATCCTTCTTTTCTTTGTCTTGAATACATAGTTTACTTACTGTCAAACTTACTGTCAAATATATATATAAATATAGACAGTTAGTTAACATGCGAAATTTCATATTCAAGGCAAATAAGTCTCATTCAAAACGAAGACAAATCGTATTCACAAAAGAAATCTTAAACGTAAAACTAGATGTAGTTTTTGGTTTTTTTTGCTTGTTTTTTTGGAGTTATACTGAACTGCTATACATTTTACATTCTTCCAATATGTATCTGCTATGTTTATAAAAAAAAGATGCTAATATGAGATATAAAACCTGATCAGGTTTTATATCTCATATCAGCATCTTTTGGTAAATATATTGGGTTAATATCTTTGTAAATCTGACTCTGAAAGAGTCAGCGCCTTCTCAGCCACAAACTCAACTCCACATCACTGGTCTGCAGTGAGGGGATTTAAAATCCAGACTTTACCTTGAGCACAAATGGTCTGTAAATATTATGACTCTGTCGTTGAAAGGACTTGAACATTCATTGGTAGGACTTGTGACTCGACTTGTGACTCTATTTGTGACTTGCAAAACAATGACTTGGTCCCACATCTGCTTGTAGTACATTTTCTTCATATCTTCTGCTTTCAGATCACTTCCTGTTTTTTCACGGTTCATGGCAGACAGTTTCTTGTGTGTTTCACTGTGCTCGATCTTTGTGGTGAGCTGCCTGCTTCCTATTTTGTTTGTGTTTGATTAAAGATTTTGCCTTTTCCAGACTAACAAGCACCATTGCTGTTCACATCTGCATCAGGATCCTGAATAGAAACTTTGCTGATGCTCTGGCTGCTCTCAGTTGATGCACTTACAGGCCTGTGAAATGCCAGTGAGGGCGCACTCCACTGCCATCCCTCGTGGTGTTGGATATCGTTGAAGTTGGGCTGGGAGTTGTCTGAAGTTTTGGTTTCACATTCAGGTTTTTTGTTTGGTTTTCTTTTCCTCCTTCTGCCGAAACTCTCTGATCTCTTTTGAACTTTTGTTGGCCCACGTTTCATTTTTGTGGAGTCAAGGACCATAAATATCCTCATATGATGTATCATGCACATCAGCAGTCTGGATAAGGCTGATATTTGTTTCATAATGAGCTTGAAACATTATGGACTGGGGGGGCTGCTGCTCAGACGATCCTCGTTCCCTGAGGGGTGCAGACCCAAATCCAGTTAGACATGGACTTAGAGCTTGTAAGCCTCTTATTCCCATCTGATTCAAAACAACTCATTGTGTGTCGTGGTTTTGCTCTCAAAGCCCCCCACCACCACCAAGCATGGATAGAAATGTACCAACTTCATCTGCACCACTCAGTGCAGCTTACATTGGAGAAAATGCTTTAAGAGAGTTTTTTAAAACAAGTCAAACATTGAAAGTTGTGACCTCGCAGTTAGAAAATGATATAAACATTTGTGTCAGCTGAAATACTAGACTTTGGAATCATTTCCTGCTGTAGTTTGAACAGATTTGATTGTTTTGGATGTTGAGGTTTAGCTTCACTTCCTGTGAGCTCTGAGAACTCCCAGCATGTCATCCAAAGTGTCACTCAAAGTGTCAGTCCTCTCAGACTGCTCACAGTGACGGGTTAATGAAAGGCAAACAGCCCCCCCCTCAGTGATTGATTAAAGTGGACAGAGTGTCAGCCTGAAGATGGAGACGCATGATGACGTGAAGCTCAGACTCCGACTCAGAGCTTTTTCAGGTGGACGAGTGCTGATGCTGGACATGTTTCATCACTTCCTGCGTATTTAAGAAGTCCTTCCTTAATAGAGGAGTTCACTTTAAAGAGATCTTTGCTTTGGACAGAACTGTTTATTTATTTTATTTTATTCATCAGCATCACCTCAGTCTATAAAAACCAAATGTCACTTTAATTATATATAAAAAGAAATAGAAGGCAATTTGACATTCGGTGGACTACTGTTTACTAAATTAACATATCTGCAGTGGATTCTGAAGTGCAGAAAAGCAGCTGATAAGCAACACTCAAAAATAAAGAAGTATTTATGCAATCAATGAAAATCTACTGATTCTTTTCATTAAGAACAGCAGCTTTTTACCCTTATGCAACACTTTAGGTTACTAATGTGGGGCCACAGGAGCTGCTTGGACCAAACACCATCACCTCAAATCCATCCCACCCAACCAACCAAACCCTCCAACCTGGACAGTAAGAGATTGTACTCCACAGTGTCAAATGCTGCAGAAGAGTCCAGCAAGAGAAGGACAAAAAAATGCCATCATTAGTTGCCCAGAAAATATTGTTAAAAACCCTCAGCAGTGCAGATTCTGTACTATGTAGTGTTTTAAAACCAGACTGTAACCTCTCCAGGATGTGGTTCCTTTCAAGGAAGGAGTTCAACTGTGGGGATACTCCTTTCTCCATCATTTTTGAGGTTTGTTTTTTTTTTAATCAGGGGTAGAAGAACAGCATGCTTGAAACTTGCAGGAACCACACCCATAAACATACTAGTGTTAATGATAGTGAGGATTGACTGACCTATGCCGGAGAAAATGTGTCTACAAAAAATGAGGTGGAACGGCATCCAGAGGATAGCCTGATGGCTTCATATGGACGACAACATCTTCTAGAAAAGACAGAGTCACAGGCTCAAATGGAGCTGGAGCACAGCTGGAGGAGGGACAGACTCAGACGGTCAGAGCAAAGTGGTGAAATGACAGCTACTGAATGAAAAAATTCAAGAGGATGCTTTTATGGCAGTCAGACTGTAGTGTTAAGAACAGAGGCGATGGTCTTAAAAAGCACATGTAGATTGTGGCTGTTGGTCTCAATGATATTGAACAAATATGCCTCTCGTGACTTTTTGACAGTGGTCTGGTAGTGATTTCAGCAGTTCAGGATCTGAAAAGAAATCTGCATTTGTGTTGTAAACCAGTGTAGTGATGGCCGGGGCTACGAAAGGCAGATTCTGTATTCACAATCATCTTTGCAAAAGTTTGGATGTTGGTTTTTTTTTTGTGGGTGAAATGCAGAACTGCCAAGGTCAGCTCTAGGATGACATCATGAAATGGACGGCACTCACAAGGAGCAGCAGGCGGAGCCTCAGAGGTCGAGTCGTTTTACTTCCAGGTTGAAACAAACCTCAGGAAAATCCCACATATTTCATATATAATTTGTTCTTTCGAGTGTCAACAATAATTTATGCTCATATATATGGATATAGTTTACTCTGAAAGGCTAAAGAGAAGCAGAGTATAGGCCCTTAAAAGCAAGAAAGAACAATCTGATGCAAAAACTAGATTGTGGGTTTAACAAACTATTATAGCCACTTGGCAGCATTTTTTTGATGAGGTCAGAAACAAGCCTCACACTACGGGCATTTTGGGCTTCTGCGTTCAAAACGCTCGCCTTCACCCATCTGTATGTTATTATATGTCCGTCTTTTTGGCTCCACATGCCAAAGACGCATTCATTGAACGTTTAAAGCTAAACCCGTTGAGCTTTGACCAGTCAGTGACAGTCAGTCACTGTAAACAAAAAAGCCCCAACTCCTCGTCTCTTTTTTTCCATTCTGTAACTTCCTTGTATATTTCAGTAATAACACACTCACCTGAGTGCAGGTGACTTCTCAACAACACAAACATTTGTATGTGTGCAGGAATAATGTGTGTTTGACTTGTGTGTGAGTGAGCCTGTATATGTAGTTATGTGTGTGTCCACGTGGACATGTGTGTGATGGTATAGGTAGACAACAACTGTGTGTTATCCTGTATGTGGATGTGCTTGTGAGAATCCATGCATTTAAATCCAATATATCATGCAATGTTTGTTGCCTATTCTGCTATTCTGTTGTTCATAGGCCACATATATATATAGAGAGAGAGAGAGAGAGAGAGAGAGAAAGAGAGAGAGAGAGAGATGGAGGATGACTCGAGACAAATTGACCTCAAATGGATGAAAGGAGAAAAGATTTACTTGAGGACAAGTGGAGGTGTGGAAGCCTGGCTGGTAAATGCTGTTCAGGTAAACCTTTAAGCTCATTTCTCCAGAGTCTCGATTTCCCTCAGCAGTCAGATTACTTGAGTGTATGTAAAGTTGAGTTCTTCTACCCATAGCAGCTTTTCACTGTACAGCAGTGAGTATTTTGAAAGTAGAAGTTATTTTTCTACTCTTGCTGCAGTATTTAACTTAAAAAAAACTTTACTTTCTCTTGGATAATATCCTTTTGAAAGCACTGTACATGTCTTTGAAGGCTTTCCCTGTTTACTCGCATTAATTATGAGTACTGATTCATGTTGAAAAGCCTGATGTTTTTTCTTTTCTTTACAGGCAATCACTAATAAACGCCCCCCGCTCCTAACAGCCTCCTGTAATCCTGCAGCTGGCGAACGCTCAGTGGAAGCCAAAGGTGCTTGTAAGTCTCCGAGGATGAGGAGGGTGTTAATGCCGCTCAGGAGGAAGCTTCTTTGTGCCAAAGGATGAAGATTGTTTGGCACGTGTTTGTGGAAACAGTCTCTGTCATAAAGTTTTATTAATAAGTGTAATTAAATCTTTCTGGGAACTCTCATCTGCAGTGTTTTCTGTTATTTTTCACTAAGTGCTTTTGCCACACAACATTAATAAAGCTAATTGAGCACTTTGACAATTCATTTTCACAAATATAAATTTGAATTGCTGACTGTTGAGCCAAATATTTACAGCACCAATGACTTTCAGGTAGCCTGACAAAGGGTTGGAGGGGGCAGGCTTCTTCACTGCATGATTCAGACTCTTTTCTCAGCTCTCCAGGCCTCTAAGAGTTTCTGTTACTTTAGACTCTAAAAGTTTATTAAAATCTGCTCATTTGTTCCGTTTATAACCGCCATGCTTCTTCATCCTCCAGTCTAATGAGCAAATGGACTTCCTCTGCATTTAGAAACACAAAAGCCCTTTAAAGAATGATGGTCAAGCCCCATCGCCTGAGAGCTATGACAGGCCGCACAGATGGTCCATTTGCAGAGCAGAAAGCTGCTTCGGCTCGTAGAGGATGAGGAGGGAATAAGTCACTGTCACTGAATTAACTTCCAAACACATTATCTCTGAACTATACGTCATTCAGAAGACAGCCTCGTTTTTAACATTTCCAAGCACACTTAGTTTGATCCTGTCCCCCAAAAAAGTCCAAGAGCTGATTCTGCAGCTCCTGCTGAGATCAGTTTGTCTGGAGCTGGAAAAGAAGGCTGCTGCTCTGGAAATAACGTACGAAGCAGGAGTGCATTCGTAGAAAAAGACTGTGAAAGCTCACAGTGTTACATAAGCTGTGGGTCAGAGGAGCCTCGGGCGGATGCATCAGTGCTCATTCCCGCAGCAAACTCTGCCGTCTTGTTTATCTCCTCCTGAGCTGAACCTGCAGACCCCTTCTCAGCAAACTGCTTTGATGCTGTTAAATGCTGCCCCGGTTTGTGTGTGCACGTATGTGTGAAGCTGTCCATGCAGGTGGAGTCGATTATCAGTCTAGGGTTGTCGTCCTGCTGCAGTTAGTGTTTCCGTAATGAGTCTGGAGACCAGAGCAGCCGAAGCTCGTTAGCTCGGCCTCAGGGTTAATGGGTGATCGAGTAGCTAGCCTGCCCCGAGGTAAACAACACAAATCTCACAAACCTTAAACCGGGGGGGGGGTTGTTTCCTTCCTCAAAGGAAAATGCTTTTATGCAAACATGAACCACTGCTGTGACTGGTAATAAACAAAAGAAATTCCCGTTAAACTAAAACAGGTTTCTTCCCCAGGATCCCTCAGACTTAACTTTTATGATATGACCACATGGACATGCCCATTGACTTCTGTTTCTTGCTGACTGAATAACTGGCTGGACTGAGAACAGATGAAAAGCATTTCCAACATTTCTTAAACATTCTCAGAAAGTCTGAAAAACTGTTGATGAGGATTCTGAAATACAAGAGAGTCTGTTGAACTGAGGCTGTAACACTCAGAAAATCCTTTTTTGTTCTTTCATCACTTTATTGATATCGGTTTACTATAGAAAGATTAATCCATTAATCCACTTTC
This sequence comes from Adrianichthys oophorus, assembly GCA_036245035.1. NCBI lineage: Eukaryota > Metazoa > Chordata > Actinopteri > Beloniformes > Adrianichthyidae > Adrianichthys > Adrianichthys oophorus. The sequence goes on from BSAI01000038.1 coordinate 1,483,701, forward strand.
CTAACAAAGACCCTTTCGGGTCACGGGGTTGCCAGAGCCTTTCCCTGTGACTGTTGGGTGGAGGCGGAGTCTGTTGCAGCACCACACATGCACACCTAACGATAATCAAGAGACACCAATTAACCTATGAAGCATGTTTTTGGACTGTGGGTAGAAGCCGGAATGCCAAGACAAATCCCATGCATGCGGGGATAGAAAATGCACACTCCGTACAAAAAAGGACTCAGCCGGAATTTGAACCAGGTTCTTCTTTTGTGCGGCGAGAGTTCTAACCACTGCTGAGTCACTGACTGCAAAAGTACTATAAATTCACAGAAAACACACAGTGTGATAATAATGAGAACACTTAATTCATTCCACACTGGAGAATTTTACACTCTACAACCCGTGAAGGGTCATAGAGTGGAGCGGCTGCATCTTAAAGGAAAAGCAGGCCTGTCTCAAAGTTTTCTTGAGGGTGGTACGGCCACCTTAAGGGACGTCATAAAAATGGAATGTATTAAAGTCATGCAAGTGGTAAATGTATCATAAAGTATTTGTAAGGCTAATGGAAGTTGTACACACTTATGGCGTACGGGTGATGCTGTCATACAGTGCCCTTACAATCATGTCGTTAGTAAGGTGCGAGTACTGGCTCCTAATTGACTGAGTGCAAATAATTGTCCAAAAAACTATTCTCTGATGGCCTAGTTTCCTAATTTCTAGTGGTCAGGCTGCACGCAAGAACGCACACTTATCACTTCAACAGCACCAACTGGCTTCTGTTGCAGTACGATACACCTGCGTCTCTCCTACTTCCCCCTTACCTCCCCTTGTTGTTTTAAGTCTCACTCCAGCTATATTTTTATCTGATTGACTGGGAATATTTGCCCAGTTATCACCGCCGGACAGTCGCTACACACACACACACAGGCTAGTTATAACTAAGCTTTCTTCTAAACCAAAATAGTTGCTAGTAGAAAACATTGTTACCTTTCTGACAATAAAAGCAAAAAAACTCAAACTTTTTAGGGGTTGCCAGAGTCCCTCATTCGGCAAAACCTCTCCAAACACAGAGAATGAATTTGGGAATGCTACTTCAAAAAGATTCCTTCAGTATGTCAGTAAAAAAAAAACTGCACAGAAGTGTGATTTAGAAACTTGATACTGTTAAACTCTAGATTTAAGAAATGATATCACGCTTTAATACAATTTGATTTAAACTTTTAATTTTACTGGGAGAGGATTACATTCTTGACTGTTCTTTTGCTGTTTTAGTGTTTTATAACTTTAATAAATGTTACACTTGCAGGGCCCTTGGCTGTGAGTTGTAGTGTGTGCAGAGTGTGAACCAAGGCAGCATAAATGTATACCATATGTGATATTTGTGTTGTAGCTGGCCTGTCACTCTGCCGCTCAGCCCACCCACTCTTACCCCTGAGGAACGTGTGGGGGCGGATCCTCTGGTCCAGGGCGCCTTTGTCCTCAGCTGAAGGTCAGTGCTAAAGTTTGGTTTTGGCCAACTTCAGGGAAAGCCCTTCAACTGGAACAAAAGCATCTGGTTCTTCGAGGCTGACAAACACGTGCACACAAACACATGCAGACATTCTTCCAGTCCCTCTGGAGTCCTCCGTTTTCTCTCACCTGAGCTCCTCTGAGCAGTTTTATCTCTTCAGGGTGTCACAATAACCGGATGCAGAGCTTTAAAAGCAGGAGTTTTGGAGATCAGCTCCAAACTTCCTTCTCAGACGACCTGCAGAGCTTCATCAAACCTGCATCCACCTCTGAAGACTCTGCTTTGAAGGCATCAAGCCTTAGAAATAAAACAGAAGTCAGTGTGTGCTCTTTAGTCTGAGTTCACAAAAGCCAAATAACCACTCTCACAAGTCCAGTCTGTTGACCGTCAGGTTAAATGATCTGTCTCCTCTGTTTACATGGTTTATTCTGACTTGCTTGAAATGGTGATAAAAACAATCATCAGGAGAGCTTCAGTGAACTGAAAAAACTACGTTCTTTGTTCAGAGAAGATACCGGTGATTTCCCACCTGTACAGCTTTCAGAGTTCTCACATGACTCTGCAAAGATTAGGCGGGGGATGCAAGTTTTGCTGGAATGAGATTGCTACTGAGCATCGTTCATGTGGGTCACATGATCCTATGCTGAGTTCAGGCGCAGTATGTGTATGAGTAAGAGTATGTTAAAATGCCTGAACAACATAATCTATTTGGAATACATCAACGAATCCATTCATCCATTTTCTATACCCGCTGAGTCTCTTTTGGGGGTCATTGGGCTGCTGGAGCCTATCCCAGCTGCTGCTGGGCGAAGACAAGATACACCCTGGACAGGTCACCAGATTGTTGCAGGGCCACACACTCACACACAAACATCTAGGGACAATTTAGAGACATCAGATAACCTTTGAAGCATATTTTTGGACTGTGCCTGGAAAAAACCACACATGCTCGAGGAAAACAGGCAAACTCCAAACAGAAAGAGCCCAGCCAGGATTTGAACCAGAGCCTTCTTGCTGTGAGGTGAGAGCCCTAGTCACTGAACCACTGCACCGTATCAACAAATCAAATTGTCAATAAATATTAAGCTATTATACATTAATGGATATCTTTCCCTCCACATTCCTGTACATTTTCTTGCTGTTTTTCCTCATAAAAGAGGACATCAAAACAAGGTCAAGTGGGCGGGGCAACATTTGGTTCAGAGTAAATCAGAAAGGGTTCATTGCACTCCTTAACCAGCCAGTCCTCCTCTTCCTCTGAGCATCCTAAACATGCAACAATTCATCTAAATGACAGATTATAGCAAGGAGTGCAGCCAAAACAAGTGCTGCGGCTGCTCCAACCAATTACCTGCACTCTTACCTCAGAACTGTTAAGCATGGATGAGCTTCGCTGCAGCACACAGAGCAGCTGAAAGTCTGTGATTCAAGCTGATGAGATCCCAGTGAACAGGGATTTTACAGCACAGACGGAGGGTGAGGTGCTGAGGAGAACTGTTCCCACACCGTGCAGAAATGTTCAGCCACCTTCTGACAGCACACTTCTGCCAAAGTCAGGTTCATGTAGACCGAGCACTTCTCTGACTTTTCCTCACACTGTGATACACTTCATTTCCTGAATAAATGTATGTTTTTATTTTAATCGATAAGTGAATCATTTGGAAACTGTTTTATCAAAGGACACAAAAACAGAAGAAATGGGAAAGCTGCTTTGTTGTTGTGGCTCCTTTAGGCGTGACCGCTGTGGGTGTTCACAATGGTACCTGTTGTTTGCACAGGTTCAAAAAGAACCACTCTAATGAAAATAGTGCTTTTTAGTGTGTACTTGTAGCCTTTTTTGATGATGGAGGACATAAATGAAGAAAATTAAGCTCAAAATTGCGTTTCTGGGTATTTGTTTAAATCAGGATGAATCAGGAACACATGAAAAAATCCTGTTTAAAACAGACATTATTTGTGATGTGGAAAATACGTTGGGTGGGCCACAAGCTCCCTCCTCCAACCTGTCAGCAACGGGAAGGGGAAGGGAGGTTGGTGTTGCTTGGCGCCAACAGTCCCTCGCACAACTCAGATGAGTTTCTAATGAACTCCTGCAGCTCTGCAGAAACTACTGTATGTCCTACAGAGCGACACAGTCTTCTTTTATTTTGGCTTAAAGTGGGATCATCCTAATGTTTAAAAACCCTTTACCCTTTTACAAAATGAAAGATGATGAGAGTGAGACTTTAACACCACTACTGGAATCAAAACGGCAGCTTTTTCATTGGATTACTTTGTGCTTTAGACAGATGCAGAGCAGAAACCAGAATTCTTTCATTTACTTTGTGAGAGCTTTAAAGAGATTTAAAACACAATGACTCAACAGGTGACTAATGAATTCTCAAAAAATACAACCTTTTAAAACTGCTTGGGTCACAAATTTACTTTTGAAAAATTTCTTTTTAGAGATATATTTAGAGAAAAAAACAGCATCTGCTGTTATGCCACGGTGGCTCAGATTTTGTCCAGCTGTCCACGTGTGAAAAGACATTTCTGCTCAAAAGCTTCTTTTGCATGGGCTTCTTGTCCATTTTAGCATTGATTTTAAAATGGTAATGATTATTCATAGTCTGTCCTCACTTTCCAGATCTCTGACCTTTCAGGTCCTTCTTGTCACTTCAGAAGTCAGACAGAAGTTCAGCTGGTTACCTCCCAAGAGCTGCAAATAAAAACTATACTTGTTGTATTACAGTAACTGCTGTATTTTGTATTAGGTACTGTAAAATAAAGGAAATGGAGCCAGGTCAATTCAAGAGATAACCAGTGGGTGACTGGTTACACAAGTGAGTCAGTCTGTCAGGAACTGGAGGTATAGGACCCAAAATGCAGGAGACAGAAACTTCCCATTTAACAAATACTGGAACATGACAAAAACCACAGGAGCAACAAAATAAAAAAAAAAAACCCTAACAAAGCAGAAAAGGTGACCTGAAAACCAGACACTTAATTTGACTGAGAGCAATTAATAGAAATGACAACAGGTGTGGATCATGACGAACCTGGAGCTGGTGTGACTGACAAAGGGCAATTCAGAAACATGAGCAAAAACAACATAATAAACTAAAGAATAGAACCCTTACACAATCTTCATTAATTTTAGTGCAAAGTTATCCAACTTTACAAAAGAAAAAAACTTGCATTGCAGTTTCTAAGACATTTTTGCCTCTGTGGTTACATTTGATATTTATGACAGCTGGATTGAGGTGAGGTTTTTTTCAATGACTGTGTTAGAGCACTGGACTGAGTGAGTGTGACATCAGCCCTTGAAAATGACTTACTTCTGACTCCAATGAAAACATAATTTCAGTCACAATTTTTCGCGATACGGACGTTGCCATGTTGGAACCAGACGTCGTCGGTAAACAGGAATTAGTCTGAATTGGTCTGAGTCAAGGTTTCTATGGCAGCTACTCCCGCCAATCAGGAGTGAGCTTGTTGGAAGGCCACACCCCTTCCACTTGAAAGCGACTGGAAAGAATTTGTCAATCAAATCTTTCAAATGTTTGACCACCTACTTTTATTGAGGCACCTGATTGGTCATTTTATAACTTGAATAAATTAAACTACAAAAAATGTGAAAAAAAATCAGGATTATCAATAACATGTTAAAAAATCCATTAGAGCAAGAATGATTATTCTGACAAACAGAATGAGTGAGCAATAGCTGCTCTTTTCTCTACTGAAGTCTGTGGGATTTTGACTTTTTGGAGCCAGTGGGTACTTCCTGTTTGAAACACCAGGGGGAAGGGGTCACTCGTTCCAGTTCTCGTGTACAATCAATGGGTTTTAAAAATTCCTCTTCATGTACACATTAACAAAGAAATGTTGTTCAAATGGGGGTCTCCTTTGCCTCAGAATGGCTGTATTGAGCGTGTTCCAACAACTGTCAGGCTTATGTGTCCCGCCCACTCACTTGTTTTTTAGTGACGTCTTGTCAAAGATCATAGATGGTGGCAACAACAAAGCCAAAAAACTGAATTCAAATCAACCCCAAGACAAATAAAAAGAAGACATCACAAACACACTGACCAACTTGAAATGCCCTCACTGGTCCCACCAAGCTCAGTTCAACTTTCAGGTACCTGCTGAGCTCTCAGAGCCTTTTTCTTTTCTTATTTAGAGTTTCTTTCTGTTTGATTCAAAGTGGAAAAAACTTTATTTTCATTTCATTGTGATGTAACTGAAAGTAAGTGATGTCCTTCAGTTTGAGGGGGTGGCTCATCTACGTGAAAAAAAAACCAAACAAACAAATCAGAGTGATTTGCCACAGTTGGAGCCAGAAAACTTCTGAGCTGCCAGTCGACCTGTTTTTTTAAGTCTGAGTTCCTAACTCAGGTTGTTTCAACTTAGACTGTCAGTGACGTATTAACTGCAAAACACGACACTTTCTTTGTTTTTACTGTTGTTTGTTGCTTGTGCTCTTAGGGCAGACAAAGAAAGGATCTCCTTAGACCTTCTATGCTTTCAGACGCTCTGATGTTCCCGACAGAAGCAGCTGATGTCCCACAGGAAGCGTCTGCGGTTTGACAGAAACTCGGGGGTTAAACGTAAGGTCAAAAACAAACGGAGACCAGCAGTGTTTACACCTGTGGGGAAAACTTACAATCACAGGCTCAAAAAACACAAAACTGCATCCTCCTTTCACACAAAAGCTTTATAGTTAGCTGTAAAAGGGATGGTCCTTTTTTTTACATCCAGGTTTAAGTAGAAATACAACAAAAATCATTATAAATGCTGTTGAATTGAATCAATGTGATACTGTAGCACACACTAAAATTTCCTTTTTTTTATATAATTAATGATTCGGCAAAAAAAAATTAAACGTAATCATGCAGAAAACACTAAAAAATGATCCAAACAATGATCCAAAAATGTTTAAGCAGCTAAAGAAATGAGGAGAAGTAGAAGCTAATAATGCTAATGAACCATATCCATGGCAAATCACAAGCTAGGAATTTTCTGAAATTGGAATCATTATAAAAAAAGTCAGAATTCAGAATACAATTGATTGGATAGAGATGCTAAAAGGTAAATATAATAATGAATAAATGACTGGAGCTAAACTACAAGAGACTACAAAAATGACAGCATGTTCAAAAACTAGCTTACATGTTACTGAGAATGAAATGCTCTATGCCAGAATGAAACTCAAGAAAAACTTGTTGATGCCAAAACTGTAAAGATAGTGGGAGTATAAATAAATATATATATTCTTATAGTCCTTCGCCGATCATTTTTTGGTTTGTTGCAACAGTGTTCCCAGTGGTCTTTACAAATTATGCTTATGTCGTTTTTATGCAAATAAAAAACCTGGGACATAGTTTCTGCAGAGCAGTAGGAGTTCATTAGAAATTCATCTCTGAGTTGTGGGCAGAACTGTTGGAGCGAAGTAAGCCTGCTCTTATTTCCCATCATATTTTTGTTAATACACTCTCCTGCTATCTTGCAGCCCCTCACAACCCCAAACTAACATTACTGGTGCAACAAAATTGCGAGCAATATTGGAGCTATCCAGCCATCCAGTTTAGAGCCAGATTCCAGCTCAGATGACAAAAACAAAGACGCTTATGGATCTATTTGTCTACAAGTGATTGCTTCAGAATAGAGTAGAGCAGTGAGCTTGTGGGCGCCCCTGCTAGTCTCATCTACAGGCTTTTCCCAACTGCATTTTTTGTCTGCTCCTGATTCACAATTTCGATAAATAAATACTCAGAAACACAATTTTTATCTTATATTTCTTTATATATCCCTTCCATCATAAGAAAAATGCAACAAGAACATGTTAAAAATATCACAAAGCCATTTTCATTGGAATTGGTCTTTAAATGTCAGGAATGGGCGATACTAAGGATATGGTTATCAATCCAATATCAAATATTTAAAGGGCTAGTACCACTGATATCTATACGAATACTTACCGATACATGCATAGAACATGTATATTAATAATGGCATAGAACCATTAATAAGAAGTAAACAGTAAGTAGTGCAATTTTTTTTAAAAAGCAAAAATGTAAGTATAACAGCACCACAAACTATACTTTAAAAACAATACCAATGTTACTAGTGAAATAAGTAGATAAAAGCGACACGGAAATAAATATAAAAATATTAAAAAAAACAACAACAAATCTGTGTGTGTCTCTGACTCTTTAATGACTCTCCACTCTCTGATTAAGTAGGAAAGGGAGGAGCAGGTTGTGAGCAGCAGCGAGAGAGGAGAAGGCGCGCTGTGTACGCAGACAGACAATGTTGCCAGATTGGGCAGTTTCATGCATGAATTTGGAGGGTGTTTACTCAGACTCGACGGTTTTTCTGCCCAATCTGGCAACACGGCAAACAGATGAACTGAAAAGAACAGTATGAACTCTGTAAGGAATTTAGAGCTCTTTGCTGTGTGTATTGAAGAAAAACTGCAACAACAATATTGGAAGTATTGATCTCATCATGCTAGTAGCAATACTTCACCTTGGTATCGATACTATAGATAGTCAGACCGAAACGCCCACCCCTACCAATATAATTTATCAACAATGCTAAAAAATGTTTTACATTTTGAGTGTGAACTCAACTGCAAAATAGGAAAGACTAAAATGGAAAACTTACGTCTAAAACAAGAATGATAATTTTGTTTGCTGGTTGCTGCATTTGTTGAAGAACGTGTAAAAGTGTTAAAAACAGACAACATTAGCTGCAGATCACAGCTTCTTCTTAGTTTCTTGGAATTTTTTTTTATCTCTGAATAAGATAAGAAAATAAATTAAAAAAGGTTCCTTAAGATAATTATATGATCACAAACATTATCAAAAGTTGAAACTTTTGAATTTTTTTGGTGGGTTCTTAAAATTGAACAGTATAAAGTAAAAAAAAAAATGGAAGAAATGTTTAAAGGGAATATACTTTTGTGGGGACCAATTGTGACAACCACATCCTTTCAGGTAATGATTTCAAATTTAATCAAATCTTTATGCTTGACTGCACATGAGTGAAAAAGGAGTCAATGCCCAGGAAGAACAGGACTGAATGAGGGTTGTATTTTTGTACGGTAAACACATGAAAAGTCTTCCTGTATCTTTCAGAAGCCACATACCCCCCCTCTCCGCACAGCAGCACGAGCCTCTGCTGTATGTCAGTAAATACAGACTCTGGGGGAGTTCCTGCTGCTTGGAGCAGGTGTGATAAACAGGTCTGGGTTCATCCCAACAACCCCTGGGGATGCTGGGATATCAGGACATGTGACTGTGTGTTTATGAAAGATGCCCTGGCAACTCAGCTTGTGTCTGCATCAACGTGTTTTCATGCACTCAATGATGCAACACGCTGCAAACCCTGACGCCAACTCTGCTCGGACGGCAAAGAGCGATTCGCTGGTCTTTCAAGCACATCATGGGGGATTTTTGGAAAGGTGTTTGTTTAAGAGGGGAGAGGCGTGTGGAGAAGGAGGTGGAAGAGGGCGCAGCTCGGGGATCAGGAGTGATTATGTCTGGCGTTAGCCTGTGAGCCGCCTTTCCACTGCTTACATCATGGCCTTAATAGTGGAGACGAGTCCGTGTTCGAGAGCGATGGGAGGAAGATGAGAGAGGCCTGACAGTTGATTGTGATGTTATCAGTATCTAATGAACCGATGTTCCCTTTCTTCCCAGTCCAGTTTGGAGTTGCCTCTCTGCTGGTGGTCACTGGTTCCTTAAATGAAGTTGTGCTCTTGAAAAAGGACAACCTGACAACCTTGCCTTAAATTCGAGGATTTGTAGCTTTGAAACAAGCCCACACCATGAACATTCCACCACTGTGCTTCACAGTCACTGTTTGATGTAAAAGCTAATGCTGAACAGCACATCAACACTAAATGTAGAGGTTTAAAGACAACCAATGATGACATTTCGATTTAAATTACTTACCTGAAGAGTGAGGGTTTGACCCTTTCACACCAGAGATATTGCCAGCAACTCCTAAATAACACACAAACACACACTCTTTAACATACTGTAACTCTTCAGCTCTTTAGCTGATTCGGACTTGCAGAAAAGCAGCTTTTCATATCACGTTTGCATCGATATACATTATCAATGTAAAGAGTTACTTTGAGGCGCAAAACGCACCTTTCTCAGCAACAGAATCAGCTGATTTACATTGAATGCGTATTCAACATTGTAAAGTGTTGAATATCAATACACGGCTGCTTTTCTGTGCTTCAGAACCCACTGGAATTACACCAATTGTTTAAAACGGTCGAAGAGTTACGTAGTCGAAAGAATGAAAACACTGGAGCAGAAGTTCTGGTGTTAAAGGGTTTAATACCAGCCTTTTGGCACAGCAAACTCTTTGCTTGTAGCACACAGCAGGTGGAGCAAAGTTTTGTTCTCATCATCTCAGGAGGTCATTTGCATACAGAAAGTTCAGTGTCTTCTTTTCTATGGTTAATCAAATTACCAGAACTGTGGGAGCTCTGCAGGAACATAACTGGAGGTATTTTGGGTGATGATGAGTGCCCCCAGCTGTTCTTCTGCAGGTGAGCAGTTACAGAGAGGTTGACATCACTCACTGTCATCCGTTAACAGACACAGAGATGTATACACCCACAGCTATTACATGATTTTTGGGGGGAAACTATACGAACAGAGACCAACAAGCGTTCATGTCTGACCAAAATGTCCTAAAAGGATTGACAACCACAGACACCACCTCTTTGCTGCTCCCTGCTCTCCTTGTAATTCATTTTGCCTGAAGAGTCAGGCATACTCAGAGACACATTTGACCTGCAGGATCTCTGACGTCGTTCAGGTGATTATGAACAACAAAAGTGAAGCCTGAGGTCGGACAGCTATCACAAACTGCAAACATTACATTCACAGGAGACTGTGAAGTGGAAAAAACATGAAGAAACTACATTCTCTACGGAGAACTATGTTCTTTTTTCGGCCACAGAGCGGTTTATTGTCAGGCCATATTTTAACGGACTGCTCTGTACGAGGTTAGTGTTTCATTCTTTCATGCTTCAGATTCCTGCAAAATCTATTTTTCAAAATAAAATGCTGCAACATGAAATTTAGTTTGAAAAGACAACATTAAACTGTCTGAATATACTGTACAGAGGATGAAAATTTCATGAAACAAAGGTGAGGATTTGTAAAAGTTGTTTATGATTTCTAAAAATTCAAAAAATATTATATTTTTTGTTTTTATTTGTTTTATTACATCCTATTATAACACTGAGAACTTCATTCCGACTTTCAGGGCAAAATGATTAGCAAAAGGCAGTAAATGTATTTAAGTCACGATTGACTTAAATATTGACTGTATGTGTGACGAGTGAGTCATAGACAGATGTGGGTGCCAGAATCTGGTAGTTTTCCAAAAGTACTGTTCCGCGGTCCCGGGGGTTGGAAACCATTGGCCAAAAACATTCATCATTCAGACGCAGCCTGAAAGGTTTGAAACGGATCTAATCGAGCCAATCATGGCAGAAAACAGTTGTGAAAAGACGAAGGCCTTCATGCGTTGGTATGATCCTAATAAATGTCACTTCATGGCTCATTCCTGCAGATGGTGCTTTTCTCTCCCAGCAGGTGTCTGCTTCTCCATGTCTTTCTCTAGCTGGAGGGGCTAAATGTCTGCCCCCTCCAAAGACTCTGTTTCTGTTTTAGGCAGACGCTTTCAGACTCACTTTTTTAACTTTTGCTGAGAAAGACATTTGTGTTTCGCAGGAGTTCATTTCTTATTCATGTTGTTGGCTAGAGTGAAGTGAAAGTTTCTTTATTTGTCCTTAAAAGCGTGATATCTTTTCAGAGTTTTTGACCTTGAGGAATCAGTGAGCTTCAATAATGACTAATAATCAAGGCTCAACAATCGATTTACTTTGCAGAGCACTTGATGCAAACGAATAGGTACCGACTGTTGCAGTTCTTCCAAAAACCACTGGGGGCAGGCTACACACAAAAAATTTGTGTGACTCTTCTAGTTTCGGACACAAAGTTTTCGTAATTGTATTTTAAAGTCCCACTCCCATCATCTTTTGATGTATTTTCAAAGCGTTCCCAGTGATCTTTTAACTATGATTATGCCATTTTTTTGTTTGTTGTTTTTCGCCACAATCCAAACACTGCGTTCACACTAAACGCGATTCACCTGAGAGCAGTGGTGGAAAACAGAGGAAGTCAAAACTGATGGAGGGACGAGGAGTGTTGGCCTCACCCCTCAGATGGTTTGGTTGGCGGCGTGGAGGCTGCATCACTAAATGAAATCTGTGCATCCACATATGATTATTCAATCATGGAAGTCTTTAGGTTTATCACAGCGGCTCCAAGTCTAAAAGCATTTTAATGAAACTTGATTACATTGATTGGATGTAATATTGGATGTAATCAGGTTATGTGCGCGTGCACATGTATGTGCACGTACATTTCCTGCAGACAGAATCTGCTGTTTAATTACCTCCAGCAGAAGCAGTGAACATAATTACTTTGTGTTTCTGTGTTTTCCTGCTTGATTTGGTTGCTCGGCATTTCAGCCGCTCGGCTTCCATCGTGATGAATGTGACAGATGGGGGGCGGGGTCCTGCTGCACAGATGAGGATGGATGGACGGACGGTGGGGGGAGAGCTGCGCATGAGGGAGAACAGAACAGGAATCTGGCAGGATTCGGAATTCAATTTTTCCAGTGCTTTGGTGTATTTACAGAGATCATCCATGAGGCACACACTGAAATGAACTCTGGAAGACTGGGAGGAGTGTGTGTGATTCATGATCTGATGTTTACGTCACAGCCAAACATGGATCATATCGAAGAAAAACGCTTAAAACATTTAGTGAAAAGCTCCGGAACAAAGTCTGAAATTATTACAAAAAACAAAACTGCGGGAACATCTTTAACCAGTGAAACAAAACAGCAACAGATAAGTACGGTGGCCCTGAAGTGCCAATCACACCAACAAATCACTCAACGCAACAAGATATTAAAGATCACAACGAAAAAACTAAAAAAGCAAAACAATGAATTAAAAAAGCCATTACATTTTAGAAATCATAACAACATTTAAAAAATGCAGCAAAATTAAAATGAAATGTCAGATGTTTCTTCATATCTGACATTAGCCAGGAGGCATGCTGGGAAAACAACTTCTCCGAAGTGTCTGTAGGTACAGTATGCGGAGGAATCTGTGTGTGGACAGAGGCATGGCACAGCTGTAGGTGGTCTCAGGACCATTAAGCAGCTCTGCGTTCAAAGCAGTTATGATTCAGTCACATTTCATTCTCTGTGACGTCAGTTCACCGAGTCGTTCTCAAACGGAGCATCATGTTGAGTGGGGGATCTAGAATGGTGGCTTCATTTTTCTTTAAGGATTTGATGCAAAGCACCAGGCCTTACCTTTTTAGGAACTGCTTCATGACTCCTGTTTTGTTGGAGAGCTGACATTTCTGCACATGTCCATCCTCCTCCTCCTCCTCCTCCTCCTTCTCCTCCTCACATGGAGTCAGGGCAGTGAGGAGTGAGGATTGAAGCAGTCAGACTGACCTGAGGCTGCTTTCTCTGTCTGAGCGGCATTCTTCTGCACAGGTCTGCCTCTGAATGCAGTCTGTCACCGCAGCCTTTGCCTCCTTCAGCTGTCTGGCTTTTTGTTGTCTATCTTCCATTTCCAGTCACTGCCCCCCTCCCCTCCCTGTGTGGAGGAGTCAGCTGGTGCAGTCACAGAACCTGGAGTGGTGCTGCAGACACTGACAGCACATTTTCAACGAGGTAATGATGTTTTCAGCCTGCCTGTCAGCTCCCACTCCACACATGCTCTGATTACAGGCTTTCTTGCTGTTACCCCCCATAAGAGTCCTCCAGGCTGAGAGTTCAGGGGTCATTGAGTGATGGGTGGAGGGAGGATGAGAGGTGTGTTGTCTGCCAATAATTGATCCTTTTGTGCCCCCTGCTTCTGAAAACCAGCCTGGTCAGTTATGTTCTCTGCAGTGGGCGCTGGGGTTTTTGGTTTTTTTTGGCATGTGTGTGTGTGGGGGGGGGGTCTTCTGACTGACTCATCTGAGTCGCCCTAAAACACCCCGGTGTGTTTATTTCAGGCCCCTTCAGCCTTTCAGGGATGAGTAACTTCCAGCTGTGGTCAGTCTTTGTCTCTTCGCTCATTCATTATTTTTATGATTGATTCATAAATGTTAAAAAATAATGAAGCTTTTTATAAATAAAGTTTGATTTGATTTGAATCTAGAGGGGAGAAAAGTCAGTCTCAGGTTCTGCAGTTTGTCCCATAAAAAAAAAAAAAAGGACTGTAATGTTCATCATAGATACTCTGTAACTGTGCGAGACAGAAAGTAAAAAAAATAAATCCTGGAAATTCCTTTGATTGATTTGGTTTTAAAGAAATTTCTTATATAACGGTGCAGAAAATAACTATTTAGCTCCGAAAAACTAGCAAGATTTCTGTCTCTCCCAGAATAATCTTAGAGCACCTAATCTGATCCTCTGTTGCACAACAATGTGTAGCTGCTGTTCAAAGACAGTTCTTGAAGTACGTTATTGCATTTACATGTATAGATTTAAAAAGAAATTTAGATTCATGTCTGTCAGGAAGCAGTCCCGTCTCCTCCTCAGGCCATCAGCAGGAACTCGAGAACTGTCACCTGAGTACTGACCATTTCCTGGTTCCCTTACTACTTTTCCCATCAGTCTTTGCCCTCAAAAACCACGTTTCCCAGCTGGTTTCATTCAGTCATCACTCACCTATCTCTCCTCTGCAATCACCTATTCTCTATTTATGCTCTATATATTCAGCCAGGCTCAGTGCGAAGTCTTGTACATCCTCGTCTGATGTACTTCTCTGTCTTTGCTCAGCCAAGCCTCTGATCCACACTGGAAGCTCGTCTTTGTTTGCCGCCTCAGCCCTCACCTGTCCAGCTCCCTGCACTTCCCTGCTTTTCTCTTCACAATCAATACACTTCTGCATATGGATCCATCTGCCTCCGCCAGCTCCGTACAACACCAATGATGTCATGTTTATATTTGATGGTATAAAGGAGAAAAAGGATGACAGCACGTCAAAATCCTAATGATAGAAAGTTCCATGTTTGATTTCACTTTCCTGCCTTTTTATGTCAAGTAAATCTGCTGCAGCAGGAGGATCTTATGATGGAGTATTGGGGTCACCATGAAAGAAAAAAAATATGAGAAAGTCAACATTTTACAAGAATAAAACTGTAACATTATGAAAAAAAGTTGTAATTTTGAAGGAAAAGCCATGCTTTTTCTAAAATAAAGTTGGTGGTGTAAGTCTCGGTCCACATTACGTACTCAATCTGTCAATGCACCAGTTTATGCTGATGCCAGAATCATCTCTGGCTTCAGTGAGCTGCATTGGTTTTCCGGAGCTTTGGTTAAAGTGTTCTCGGCTTGATGGGATGGAGACCTGCACGCACCTGCATGCATCCGCTGATAGATTGTTGTGAGCTGGTTCGGGAGTTCCTCTGAAAGCTCTTCCTAAGAGTGGAGGAGTCCATTTTGAGCTCCTCTCTTTTTTCATGATGATCCCTGAATGCTAGAACAAACTAAACACTATTTAGTTTCTTAGTAGAAGAGCAATAAAGCCTTGGTTACAATTTCCCTTAGGGGTAAATACGGGCTGTAAATGAAACACAGGTAGCCCACAGGACATGTCAAGGTCATAGATCGCTTGGTGAACCCGTAGAGTGAAAATGTTGACACGCATATTTTTTGCTAGAGGTGACAGGTTGTAGTAAAAAATTATTCAACACACAAGGGTATGTAAGGGGGAAGTTGGACCATCGTACGGATTTTTCACTTTTTCAACCACCCCTTTAAATCCTGCGCACTGTGCAAGGAGCTTGTTTGTGCTGCTCGTGTGATAAGCTCGTGTGCATGCAGCATTTACATGCAGTCAGTATAGGGAGCCAAGCCAAGCATGTACATGTTTGTACCTTCTGGACCTTCTCCTTCTGTTCTCTGAGATGATCTCATGATGGTCCTCTGTCCGTCACATGACGCCAAGCACCTGCACCTTCAGGAGAGCTTTCACATCTGGCAAAGACCATCTGAGGACACCAGAAGACCTGGACCCAATCAGGACCAGACGTTTCAGTGTAGATGAGTTCTACAAACACACAGACACACAGCAGGCAGTCCACTGAGAGTGTGTCGGTTCAGCCATCCTCACCAAGGACACTGTGATTTGTTGACTGACCCGTCCGCCCTGTGATGAGGGGCTTCTGCTTCCTGAGCGGTCACTCTTTACTTCAGGATCACAGCGTTCCGCTCAGACTGACCAGAGTTGCGCTTATGCTGTTTGTTTTTCTGCTGGCAAACTCAGCAGGAGCAGGTTTGCTTCATGTTTCAGATGTAATGGCCGTCTGTCAGCCAGCACGTGTTTACCTTCACATGACTGTGTTCGTGCGTGTCAGGAGCTGCCTGAATGCTCAGCTGTTGTGTGTTTGCTGCCTATCCATAGTAAAGAAACTCGGACAAGCTGCAGATTGTAGATCCAGCAGATGGTGTGTGGATTTTGGAGAAATCACTGCCTCCAAGACTTTTGATGGACGTTTCCTTTTCTGTGACGTCACATTTCTTTAGACACAGTTCCTCAAACCTCCTCTGTTTCATCTGGTTCAGTCATGTTTCAGTTCTCATTAGAAGGAATGGAAGCCTCTTCCTTTTCCACGTGTAAACATTTTTCAACAATTTCCAAAAACGTGAGGAACACCACCCCACCACCCCACCCCCGGAGAAGCTTCGGATTGACTTCCCCTTTCTGTTTGCTGAATGAAAGGAAAAGATAACCGTGGAGGAAATTAAAAGGAGCCTCCATGAAGGACAAAGGAGTCAGATTCAGCCTCTTAACCTTTGGGGTGAATTAGTGCCTCCATTGTAGTGAAGAACTAATAAGATCATTGGACAGTGATGGATGAAGCAGTCATCAGGAACTGACATGTCAATTGTTCTTTCCATAATAGTCTCTGGTGAAGTGAATCAATCTGAGCCGTGAGCGTGGATTTGTGGGTGTCAGTGGGCACACGTGACATTTGCATGCGCAGAAGCGGTGGTTTAATTTGCTGTGATATGATCAGACACGAGGAAAACCACGCACGTCATCGATCTCTGACAGAAACCTGGAACTGTGACAGATCAGACCTTCACAGGGTACAAAAACTGTCTGAGTTCAAGAGAAATGCCACAACCTACTCCGTGGTCGAATAAAATCCGAGGGGGACCTTCAAACAACTACAACAAAATGATCCATTACTTTGTACGAACTGAAAAATGAAGAGGAACCAACAATTACTCCATTGTTGGTCATCTATGTGGGTCATGATCAGAATAAAATTGAGACAGTGTATTCCTTGTGTTACATTCACACCATGCATGTGACATAAGCACTTGCTTTTAGCCAATGGTGTTCACATTGGACAAGCGGAAGGGAGGGTCTTCTTCTTCTACTGCTTACTAGTGCATGTCCACCACCTACAGTTTAATGAAACTTGGTGTGAAATGTCAAAGCGGTGCAAATCTGGTGAATCTCGCTCCACGCTTTTTCTTTTACAGCTCTACTCCGATCCACGAAAGACTTGGTGTCACAGAATTCCGGCCGGGTACAAACTGCAATTATTAATTTCTCCTCCGTGATCCAATTTTGAACGGTTGATATTTCCATGAATTGTAAAGAACGCCATCCATTTCTCACTACCAAATCCGAGGGCCTAATTGGTCAAAGTTCAACCTGGTTTAACTTTCAAGCACATTGCTTTTTGTATGTAGAACCCCAAATTGTCAAAGAAACTTGTATAGCTACGCATGAACGTGAGCATTTTGAATGCTAATGTGTTCAAAACACGTATTTATGTGAGTTTACATCGATTTTTGACAGGAAGTGCTTGCTTGGACTTGTGTTGTCGAGGGCTTTGGGAATATTGCTTCAGACCAGCAGGTTGGTACGAGCTACCTGAGGGCAAAAAAATGGGCAAATCTGTATGGGACAAGAAGGTGAATCCACAGAAGATTTTGAGATTATAGACCACTTTTTGATCCCGTAGAGCAAAAATGTTAATGTACATAATTTTCTTTGAGCATACTGCAGGCAACAGGTTGTAGCAAACATTTATACGACATTCAAGGCTAAGTAGGAAATCCGTCCGACATGGCCCTTGTGTCAAACGGATTTTGCATCTTTTGAACCACTCAGAAACCTGCTCAGGAGCCTGTTAATGCTGCTTAAGTGAAAGGTGTGTGCTCCTTTTGTGCAACCTGACTGTTAGAAATGAGGCAATTAGACAGAGTGTAGCATTTGTCAGTGCAACACTTGAGCGCGGTTAGTAAGGAGCCAATGCTCACACCTTACTGCTGACTAGAGTGTGGCAAAAAGGTTGTAAAAGGCTGATGATCTTCTCAGTACCAACCAGCCATGTGGTTAACAGAGCACCATGCTGCTTTCCTGGATCTTTATTTGTTTAGCTGAACATCTTTCTCCAGAGTCTTCCTCGATGTTTGAAGACGTCTGCAGGTCCTTTGGATCCACAGCTGCATTGAAATGTTTCTGCTGGTTTCTTTCGGTGATCCCAGCATCTTTTGACTCTACAGAAAGTCCTCATCAAGAATCTATCTAACATCAATGCTTCGGATTGTTACAGGAAGCGAAAAAGCTGCAGACTCATTCATTCATTCATTTTCCAATCCGCTTTATCCCTTTCGGGATCACGGGGCTGCCGGAGCCTAACCCGGCTACTCATGGGCGAAGGCAGGGCATACCCCTGGACCGGTCGCCAGTCAGTCGCAGGGGCCACAATCACACACCCATGCACACTCACATTCACACCAAGCTGCAGACTTTCCATCTCAAATGAAAAACACACAAATATGTCAGCGAGTTCAAAAGAACCTGCTCAGAATGAATTCCTTCTCTGATGCCTGTGATCTGTGACAGAAGTGTCTGTTCCTCCTGCTTCCATCAGCTGCTGGAAACGCTGCAGAATTCAATAGAAAACAGAGTGAACGTTTGTTTCTGCTCTGTTCACAGTTTTTCTGAACAAATAGAAACATTGGCATCATAGCACCCCCCGCCTCACCCGCGGCAGAACAGCAGGGAGGACATATGTTTGTTCTGGTTCAGTGGACTCATTTGTTTAACTAATAAGATGCTCTTCAGACCTCAGCTGAGACGCAGACTCAGAGGGTTTTTGTCTCAAGATGGTGGACTTAGAAATCCACTTTTATGTAGTGAGAAGCAAACACTCTGACTGTTTCTGTCTTCACTTCTGCAACTGACTTTTTCAACCTCTTAAAACTGAGAACAGAAAAGTCCAGTCCTGCTTCAGAGCTTTCAAGAGTCAAAGAAACCATCTGTGATGCAACTGTGTGAAGACCAAGTGAAACAGTGTGAGCTGGAGGGTGGTGGTGGGGGGTGGGGGTGATGATGCACTCTGAGGGAAAGTAAAGGCTTAACAATGTTCAACAGAAGTTGCTAACTGTTGGTCAGCAGCATCCATTTAAACCAAACCACAGACAGAGGAGACGTAGATTCAAGGGTTAACCAACACGATAGGAAGAGATCCACAGAAATGCAGCAGACAGGTTCAGCCGAAAACGCAGAGATGAGCAGTTCTGTTGCTGGCTGACTCCCAGGCGGCGGCATGCGGCTGCTCTTTTATCCGATTTGGAAAACTGTGAATTGCGTCATGAGATGAAGATTAGTCCTTTGATTTGTACAAGAGAAGAAGAGCTCAGAAACCATCAACAAGATGATGATCAAAGTGGTCCTCTGTGTGATCCACATTAAAACACCATCAGTTATATCTTTGTTCACCCAACTGAACCAAAGTCCACTTTTGTGTTTGAAAACCTCTGCAAACCCTTAGGTTTGACTTGTAACATGAATGTTTACCTAACTTTAAACACTCCACTTTTAAGTTAATAAAACTTCCATCTACAAATCTATTTACAACACTTAAAATGTAATTTGTTCCGTAAGAAAGATCTTCTATTCAAGAAACCTTTGCCTCGAAAATAAAAAAATGCATTGAAGATCTGCGAAAGCACTGCTTCCTGCAGTGAGGTGTTATTTAGACAATATTACATCTGTGATGCTTTCATCAGAATCCTTTAAAACTGTCCGACTTAGGTAAAGATTGTGGTTAGAGGAAGGTTTTTTGTTTTTTTGATTGGCAGGTGGGTGGAGCCACAGGTCTGGTTTCCACCTTACCCCCCCCCCCATGTGTCGAAGTGCCCTTGGGCAAGACACTGAAGCCCACATTGCTGCTGGTGGGTACAGGTTGGTGCTACAGCGTTCAGCAGCAGAGCCGACATCAGTGTGTGAAAGTATAAAAAGTATTACAGTATTATAAAAGTAAAAGAAAGTATTATAAAAGTATGCAATGTACTTTGAAATGTCAGCTTTGCACCAAACACAGAAAGGCTCCCTTTCTTCCTGGGCAGAGAAACGAGGAGCAGATGAGTAACTGTGTGAAAGTTGGTTAATGCCTAAGCTGCCTCTTCTCCCTCCCTCTCTTGCTCACCTGCTCAGGTGTGTTTGGTCAGCTCCGCTGAGCCTCAGCAGCTTTCCATTCAGGTTTTCTTCTGTCTGTATTTGGGTTTGCTGCTTTTCTTTGGTTGGCTGTGGTTAAGGTTTCTGTTCTGCAGTGGGGGAGGTCAGTCCTGCTGGGTTCATCACGTCCCTGCTTTTGTTTGCTTCTGCTCAGGCTCCAGCCCTTTTCTTCTTCTATTTCTTTTCAGTGTTTGTCTTTTTTCTTCTGCGGGTCACAGATCAACTGGTCGGCTGTAATAAACTGTTGCGCTGGAGTTTCGAGCTCCGGTCGCTCCTGCTTCTCTGGACATTCCTGATGTGCTTCTGCTGAAACTGCAGGAGCCACTGCAGTTTCCGCAAAGATTGGACACAGGAATGTCAGGAAAAAATGATATTTCCCGCACTCATTAAAAAGGGGTTGCCTGTGTATCAAACACACAGTAAACATCAGCTTCCGAACTGCAGAGGTCTGGTTCAGAACAGGGTGTCGGTGTCAGGCAGTGGGATGCACCCCACCTCATGTGAAAATCAGAAGTGACCCGGAGAAGTCATTGGCTTTTCATCTGATTATTCTGACTGACATGATGCTTTGTTGATCTTCATGTCTCCTTCATCTTGTTTGTGCAGAGAAATAATTTCCTCTCTAAGGTCTTGGTCTGCTTTTCTACTGTCAGAAAGCTGCGTGAACTGGGAGGGGCTTCTTTGTTCAGTGACCCCCTTTCATGCAGTTGTTGTGAGATGAATGATGAGCTGAGCTTTTGTGGATTTGCAGTTAGTTAGGATGTGGTTGATGACCTGCTTCCTTCTTTCCTGTCGTACAGCAGGATGCTTGAATGAATCTGGCATGAATGTTTGTTTTTCTGATCACAGTAACACGCAGAGACACGTCACGCTGAGTTTTTATGAGCGTCTGAAATGCTACTGCATCTAAATGCATAAATCCTCTAACAGACTGTTTGGACTCATGATTCAGAGCTCCACTGAAGCTCCTTTATCAGACGCCATTCAGCCACGAGACACAGGCGTGTTGATCACATTGATTTCCCCTCCTGACATTAGGCAGCTGCAGGGTCACAGAGAGGAATCAGTTTGGCTTGCTGCAGTAATTAAGTGAGAACTTGTGTAACCGTGGCCTCCACGCCATCAAAACGCAGCTCTGTTTGCTGAATGTTGCATTATAATGAAGTAATCAATGTTATCGACTTTACTTATCAGCAGCTTAAAGGAGCGTCTGACCGGCAGGTCGAGTTCACTTACATTTACACCGGAGGGAACGTTCATGTTTCAGTCAAATTAATGTCAGACAAGAAGCAGAGAAGCGTTCAGGTTTGAGACCCTCAAATCCTCCTGCAGTGTCAGATTAAAATACTCTGACTTTCTTTCTTCCTTTCACATCAACTTTTTCACATCAAATAAACCCTTTATCCATTTCATCCTTTCATCTGCTGCCATGGTTAAAACTCCAACAACTGAAAACAACTTGAGCTTCAAATTGATTATTTTTTCACAAATTAATTTTCCATGTTTTAAGTCGATTTTCACCCACAACCATCTCTAGGGTTTACAGAGAATGGTCTGAAAAGAGAAAATATCCAGTGAGTGGACAAAAATGTTTTGTTGATACCAGAGGTAAGAGGAGCATGGACAGATTAGTTCCAGCTGATAGAAAGGGGGACCAATCCGGTACCAGCAAGGTGTGCCTATAAAGTGGCCAGTGAGTGTGGATTTATCCCAACATTAGATGTAAATCCAGATGTTACATCTAATCATTATTTGTAAAACAAAGTTACGAATTTATGTATCACATCTGACCTATCAAAGTAAATGTTAAGTGGAAATGTGAATCTTCATACTATTCTGAAACATAAATATAAATGTTAATCATACATTTTAAAATCTAGAAAACAGCTAAATGTAAATTTAAAGAAACAGAAAATAAGTGTTTTCTAAATTTTAAATCAGCAGCTTAACATTTGATCTAATATTATTTTTACCAATTTTTTCAGATGTGTGATTAAGTACACAGTCCAATAGTAAAGCTTCTTTTCAGCTTTATCTAATGTATTATTTAATCTTTATATAAATCCTCTTTTTCCAGTTTACTGAATAGCATGCAGTGTGTTTTAGCATTAATTGCATTTTGAAATTTGACTTGCTGTTTTAAAATTCAGTTTCATTTTTCATGCAAATCAAATCAGAACCATTTTGGACAGTTTTTATAGATTTCCCAAATTGGTATTGTTTAAGAAAAAGCAGTAAACTTGACTTTTTATAGAAAATGTATAGATTTCTACAGATGCTCTGCTTCTTTATCTTAAACCTTTTTGATTCTATAACCACTTTAGCATTGCAGATGTGTCATAAGGACATATGTAGATGCTTTGTGTTCTTTTTTGCCTTTACAGTCAGTTTACAGACTTTGACTTTTATCAGTTTTATTTTCTTTTTTAAATAGATGACATCTTAAAACTGTCAGTTTTCACACGTTTCTATATGAAACATTTTTTCGGTTCAAATTTGGCATTTGAACACTTTAAAAACCAGTTGACTGGCAGAATATTCTGTGTGTAGTCTGCAGACAGCCTCCTGTCAGAGACAGTGCATGTAGGCTGCTGCATTAACTTTTCATCAGAAGAGCCAGCACAAAACAGCTACAAAGATGCCCCTCTTTTTTCCTACCATCTGCTGTGTTGAAAAGTGTTAGAATCCAGCTGAAGCACAGTAGCAGACATCTTTAATAGTTAACTGTTCTCCACGTATGGTGTAGAAACCAGTCTGAGACATGGTCTGAGCTGTTTACTGGCATTTACAAGTGACTAATTGCTGATGAGATCAGAAAAGAAAACTCATTTTCATTGTATTTCATTCAAAATAACATTAATTCTAAAAAGTACTCTCTCACCCATTCTACAGGACACAAGATGGCTTGAGCATCAGCTCATAACTTTAAAAATTTACCCATACCAACTGTGAAGCATGGTGGTGGAGGGCTTATTATATGGGCTCGTTGTGTGGCCACGAGGCCTGAACTCAAGTACAAACAAAAATGTGTGACAATAAATAATAATTCTTTCATTTTCCTTAAAGCTCCACATAAAAATATAGATTTTTTAAAGATTTTGTGAGTATTTAAACAACTTACAAACACTTTTAGATATTATTTCCATGAGTGCTTTTCTTATTTGGTCTGAATGTTATTAAAATATGTCAAATTTATCTTTGATATTGCTAATAATTAATATGTAGAAATACCTTTTCATTACTTTGATATTTCTTAGCCCAAAATTAAGACAATAAAAAAGATAGTTTAAATCACAAACATTGATTGTGTCAGTAACAGTGTTTCCACCATTTGCCACAATAACAGCTTGACAGCGACCGTCTGCTCCTCAGTAATCTCAGGATGTTCTTCTGAGGCGTTCCATTCTTCCACTCGAGCTACATGCAGTTCTGCCAGGTCACCTGGGGGTCTGATCATCCACTCTCTGCTTCGGCGGGTCCCAGACATGCTCTATGGGGTTCAGGTCAGAGGTCATTGCTGGTCAAACCATGTGAGATACTGCCACTTCCTGAAGTCCAGCTGTGACAATTCTGGTACCATGTGGTGGAGCAGTAGAATCCATGAGCAGAAAGTTGGATGTGTGCTGGTGTAGCTGGAGAATGATGATGGTTCTGTGATGTCTGAGGTAAGACCGTGCAGTGACTGGACCATCTACATCTACCAAATGGGTTTGCACTGACTGGTGATGACTGTCCAGACTGTTGCACCTCCTCTACCAAAGTTAATCCTGGGACCATGTTGACCCCGGTGTATCGCTCACCTTCTCCAGCAACACTGATGACCATCAATTCTGTGCAAGGAGACCTGACACTCATCAGCGAACATGACGGTAGATCATTGCTGCATTGTCCAGGTCACATGGTCTTGTTTCCACTGCAAATGTTCACGGCAGTGTCTTGGTGTCAGTGGAGTCTCCTGCATTCCAGTCAAAGCGGTGGAGTGGGTTGTGAATGGTTTGTCTGTAAACCCTAGTTCCCTCACATCTGGTAAATGGTGCTGCAGCTGTGTGGCGTTTGCTAAACCATGTCTGAGTGCAGAGGTCCTTAGTTTCTGGTCATGGTTGTGTCTGTCTCTGGTAAAGGTTCCACTCCTGGTCTGTGAGTGAAATAAACATTGTGTTTATGACATTCACAATGTTTTCTACAATATTCCTAACTTATTGTGAATAATATAGATATGCTGGAGTCTCGAAAGGACCTGCGTTTCAGAAGAACAGATCAGTTTTAGACTGAAGACTTCCTGCTTGAAAGAAACGTTTATAATCAACCTTCATGCAGATCGTCCACACTGAACTGAAGGAGCAAAGCACTGAAGAATGATTCCTCTGCTTCCAATGGAGCAGAATGTGCAGATGAGGAGAGCTTTAACAGGAAGTAGTTGGCTTTCATTTTTAATCCTCTTTGCCTTTGTAAAGTGACTTTGAAACTCGCTCTAACATCATTTGCCGAACTGCAAAAGAGAAGAGAAGACTCTACTGTTCTCCATCCACCTCTCTTCAAACACGCTTATTTGTGAAATTAGTTTTTTTTTTTATTGAATTATCTTTTATTATGCATTCATGATTTATCTCTTTTTGAGGTTTGGCTGCATAAACGCACATGAAAATTAAAACTTTTTAGTGCCTTTTATGACAAAGATTAGTGTTGAATGGAGGTCAAACACAATAGCTTCAATTTGACAAGAAAATAGATACGATTAAACTGCACTTGCTCTCCGTTTGACTTTTGTCCTCAGTCTGAATGCTGCGGCTCTGATAGCTCTGCCCTCATTACGCGTCAACAAAGGGCCCGGCTCTCCTTTTCTCTGTGCTGCAGCTCATTTCTGTGCCTCTATATTTAACAACAGACTTTCATTCTGGAGAAAGCAGCAGAAGAAAAGAGACAGATGAATTGTTATCTGTTGTGTTTTTAATTTTTCCTCTTGCAGAATGATATTTACTGCAGCAGGAATTTGAGAATTTGTGAGCAGCGGATGAACAAAATCAATTAATGTATAGCTTTTATGGAGCAAATCTGAATTTTACATCATTACAAGGGGCTCACCATCTGTAAATACCATAATCTGGGTTGGATTACAACAGGAAGATCCACTTCAATCTGAAAAAAACAAGATCTCTTCAATCTCCATAGATGTTGTAAAAAGTAATGAGTGGATTATAGAAATTGTGTCACTGTGACGAATGACACGGAAAGGGATGATAAAAATGTGTTGTTTTTTTCACGATTTAACATACGGTGATCATGTTGGCTTTCTATCAAGCGGTTTGGGAAAATAATCCTAAATATTTATAACGTGGCCAGATTAGTCGGTTGGAATGTTGCACTGATTGAATCCATGCAACCGAGATAATGGAACCGTGTGGGACTCTCCACCATTAAGACGCTCAAACCTGCTTCTTCACTGAGTTAAATAAACTATTAAAGAGATTCAAACCGTCACCCTGAAACTGAACCACACATCAAGTACAGATGGAAGATGGAGGTACAGTAAGAAAAATGTTTAACAAAAAAAAAAGGTTTTTGTGTGAATGGAAATGTGACAGGAGTTAAAATTAGAAAGTGGATGTAGATGTTAAAACACAACACAAACCATTCATGAGAAGACTTTAAAATGTCATGTTTTTTTTTCAAATGGGCAGAGGATCCTCATCAATTCCTCATCTGGATCGGCGTTGGTTTGTTTTCACGCACAGCATCTCTGAAGTGAAAACTGAAATGGACCAAAGAGCTCTGTTCCAACAGAGACTCATCTGGAGACGAGACCAGGAAACAAGAAATACGAAGAAGCAAACAGGTGAGCCATTTCTCTCTCTAAACTCCTGCAGCTCCTGACTAAAGCCCACAGTCATCCATTAGACAAGATCCAACATCTTCAGGATTCACACTTCTTTAGACACACACATACTGTAAACGCACACAATCGTGCACATACATACACACAAACACATCTGCGCACAAACAAACACGAAAACACATACATGACACACGCGGTGATGTACTCACACACAGACACATGCATCTACACACACAAGCATGCACATATGCACGCAAACACAAGCATGCTTGCATGCGCGCACACACATGCATACATACATATGCTATCACAAGCACACACATATGCCCACACATATACACACAGAAAATTGCATCCACGCACACGCACACACTGATGTACACTTACACACACATCTACACACAAATGCATACATGTGCACACACGCACTGATATACACATGCATACACATCTGTGCACAAACACATACACATGAAATCACAAGCCCACACTCATACCAACATACACACAAATGCATACATGCATACACACCCACAAATGCGGCGATTCACACACACGTTCATGTGCACACACTTGCACATGTAAGCACAAGCACACCCGCGCACACTAACACACGTATAAACACACAAACACACTAATGTGAACACATGCAATTAAAAGCACACACCTGCACACAAACACACAAATGGATACATGCGCACATATGCATTGGTGTACACACACGCATACACACATGCAAACACAGAATCACATGCATTCCTACACACGTGCACACACACCTTAGCGCAAACACCTACATGCACATACCCACACAGGCACTGATTTACACCCACACACACATGTTCATCACCTTTTTCCTCTTTTTTAATCATGTATGTAAGCTGCTAATAGACAGACAACTCTAACTCCAAATGAACCAGACACGCACATGTACACGTACACCTGTCACAAACACACTCAAGCACCTAAATACACAGACACACAAACACACATGCACTCACAAAAGTACATACAAACTCATTTGCATGCATACTTGCCTCACACATACACAGAAACACACACATGCAATGCACACATCCCACCACCGACATGCGCATACAAACATCTACATGCACACACACACATGTACAAACACACACAAAGGTTCACCCATATACATGCAGACACATGTATTGACAGACATGCACACCCACACATACTCACACACACATTTTGACATGCACACAAGGACACACACACATGCATGCTGCGTCCTGCTTTGCACAGACTGTTTTACGGACATCAACTCAGATGGGAAAACCTGGAAACTCTGTCTGTCTGAGGATGGATAACTGTGTTTTTCTTCTTTTTTTCAAAATTCCTCTGCTTTTTGTTGCAGCTTAAATGAAAAACTTTGATGAGTTTCCCATCGTCAGTTGTGAGCCGCTCACTGCAAACATAAACCATGCAAAAGCCAAACCATTGCAACTTGAAGGTTTCTGTGTGGCCATGGCAACGGAGAGGGGGCGCCCCAACCACATGACCTGAAGTGGGAAAGCCAATGAAGACGAGGGGGCTGCATTTCACGCCGTGACACCAAGGATCAGACAAAGATGCCACCGCTTGTTTGCATCATCATGCTCTGTAAAATCTTACTTTGAAAAATACATTTTTCCCTGGAATCGCAGGTCTTAATAATTGCAATTTTCTCACTCTAACAAGTATTTGTTCGGTGAACATTTCAGTTTGTTTTTTTATCTGGATTAAACCCACATGACATCCATGATATCCATTCTTCTTAATCCATCAAATGCACAAAATTCCGATCAGCAGAGTCAGAAAACTCTGTTATTTCTAAGCTGACAGAGATTTAAAAGTTTACAGGGGAAAAAAAAACTAGAGCAAAGCAGTACACCTTTTAAAAGTGATCTTAATTTTCTGATCTGCAATATTTTCATCTCAAAATTAAGTCAAATGTTTCTATGCATCTAAACTGTCCAGTCTTTCTGACGTTTAGTGGAAATATTTAGAAAAGAACAGAAATGTGACAATTTTTCCATAAAATAAGAAAACGAGTTTAGTTTTTGAGGATGGAGCTTCTGCATTTTCATTTCAAAACATTTATTCAAGAGAGACAACGGGAGCTTTTAAACAATTTTTCGGTTTATTTTTGTCTATTCAGTGTGTTTGTGAGAAGCAAATATACTGGATTCCAACTGTGTACAACACTGCTTTGTTTCTCTCTAAAGTCGTTACCATGACACACATTTACCATGAAGTTCCATCTAAATTATGACCTCATCTTTACTGATGGACATATTTATCAATGTCTAAAGGTAGAAAAACTGAAGTCAAATGATGCCAAACCATGAGAAGTGAAGTTTTACACCTGTGAAGGCCGCTCTGCCTCCTGCCGGCCTTCTTCACGGCACTTAAAGCAGAGTCAAACCTCTGAGTAAGAATGCGAAACCCAGCAACAAATAGTACACCTTTAGAACAAGTAGATATAGATAGATTTATATAGAGTTGTCTATTCAGCTCGAACGTTTTAAAAGAGTACAGTAAGCACTTCTTACACATGAAAGAAACTATCCAACGGCTGAAAATCAGAAAAGCGTCCAGACTCTCAGTGGAGTGAAAGAGCCAAGCGCAAAGAATCAGAGAAGAAAACAAACCAAATCATCTTCAGTTGAAAAGGAAAAGCACATCCTGCACACTCGACACCTGACCACAAAAACAGAATAGAAAAATCTGGAACAGTAGTATTGCATTTAAAATGCACACAGGTTCTGCTGTACAGTCCGGCGCCGCTCTCGGCCGCGCGGCTCTCCTGGTTTGAGGAGACGGCGCTGTAAACAGGCACACGCAGAATAAAGAGGAGCTCCGTGTTCATTGTCATTCCTCTGCGGGTTCTCAGTCCTGCTGAGAAAAGTAGGTCCTCCCAGTAAGGCTATCATTCACCAGGGAATATTCAGCTCCTTGATGGAGTCTTCCTCAGTTTCTGTCTTTCCGTGGCGGGGTGGGGGGTGGGAGCAGAAAATCTGGTCCAAACTTCAAGCTTTTGTGTGGGGGGGGGTTGTCAGGGAGCAGGTATGCAGTCAGGCAGTCTCTGGTATGTCCACACGAAAGGAGCTGGGAAAGCCTTTTCCTCGCTGCCAACACACAAAAGACACACAGTTTAGTCTGCACAAACTGGGTGGGAATGCCCACACCCCTCCATTCACTGCTGTGAAATGGTTCATGGATAATATGTGAATGTGGGGGGGGGGACAATGGTGCCATTGAAGAGCATGCGGATATTGACAATTTCTTTAGGACAACAACAACAAAAGTGGAGACTGGGCTTTAAGAAGAGGGAGGCTAACTTCTCATCCCTCCTTCGTCCTGCTCATGAAATCCTACCCCCCGCCAACTCATGTACCCCCCACCCCACCTCCACACACACAAACAACACACACACACACACTCAACCCAGAACCAGACCGACAAAAGACAAAGACCCGCCGAGGATCAGTGCCGCCCTGATCAGATTAGAGAGTTTCAGCCTCTTGGTATCATCACTTTAATACCTTCCTGCACACCACAACCCCCCCCCCCCAAAAACACACACACACAGTCACCCATTTGCTGCTCAACATGCAAGCCACGACGCCCCTGAATCTGATGCCAACAGTCTCTCTGAAAACGCTTCTTTTTGTGAAAATCCAGCTTAGATTTATTTCGTTTGAGTTGAATGAAATGCATTTTGAAAAGACGTGAAGCTTCATCTGAACATTTCAACTCCGAGCACCCTGCAGACTGACTCGGGCCTGTGTAGAGATGGTGATGGGGGTCATCACATTAAAGCACAGACGTTATTTCTGCTTTTGATCGCCGCGAGCATCACGGTGGGGTGCAGCTTCTTTACATTTTGCCGCCGCTATGTTGGATGAGGAGCGGCGAGCTCTGCTGCAAGCACATCTTGACATAATGATAATAAAGCATTGTCAGTAAACTGCAGGCACATCTCTGTATGCTTTCAGCTGCACT
This sequence comes from Adrianichthys oophorus, assembly GCA_036245035.1. Lineage (NCBI taxonomy): Eukaryota > Metazoa > Chordata > Actinopteri > Beloniformes > Adrianichthyidae > Adrianichthys > Adrianichthys oophorus. Next base: position 1,513,614 of record BSAI01000038.1, read on the forward strand.
CAGTCTTTGTCATTTTTTAAAATCTTTCTCTTCTGGTTTTGCTCTGAATGAGAATCAGCTTGCTGCTTCCTCTCACTCGTTTGTCCGCCTCAGACCTGGTCGTGCGGCGAGCAGGTAATGATGGAGGAACAGAAACATGATTTTCTCTCCTGGTCAGATCAGAGGCTGAAAACTCACTGATGCTTTTAACAGCAGCTCAGAGGTGGATTGTTGAAATACCTCTGTGTCCGGGACCGAGTCCATGCCAGGCACGTGCAGGTTGCTGCGGTAGTCCAGGCCCTGGCGGCCGTCAGGCGGCACGAAGCTGGGCATCCAGCAGCGGTCGGAGTGGCCGAGCGCCTTACACTCCTCCGTGCAGTTGGAGAAGAGATCGACAGCTGCAGAGAAGAGAGAAGACATCAGGCTGCATTCAGGCAGAACACACACGTTCAGCTTTATAGCACAAACTTCAGTCATTTCCCATCATCCCAAAATGTCCATCCTCCGAGCATTCACACTTTACTGATCCTCATGATGGCGCTATAGAGTGACTGCTTTCTGATACTTATAAATGAAGAGGCTCATTCTCAGCTGTTAAACTACTGCAGACCCAAAAGTATCAAAGTCAGTGACAGAAATGATCACTATTCCTGATTTTAAAAGAACAATTCAAATTTCCACTCTGATCATCTGTTGAAGTATTTTAAAAGCGTTCCCAGCCAAAATATTTTTTTAAAAAAATAATAATAAAACTGTGTTTTTAGGACATAGTTTCTGCAGGGCGGCAGGACTTCATTAGAAATTATCCTCTGAGTTTTGGGCCTGACCGTTGGCAACCCCACCCAAAATAAAACCAATGTTTTATGTATTTTCGAAGTGCTGGCAGCTACCCGCTAACACAGAAGACTGGTGACTATCGATGACGTCATCGAGTGGTAGTAATGTCTGGATTTCTTCATATCTCTCCGTTTGGAGGGCTAAACGTAGGGGTAAGGAGAAGCCGAAGGGGAAGGGGAGGAATTTGGATTTGGCCAACATTTAAAGCTTTCAGAAGATGAAAGATGGACATGGAGATGCACACACAGCAAGTCATGCAGCAACGGTTGCCACTTTGGTTTAAATATCAGAATGATTCTGCTCCATTACCAACTAAAGTTCCCAAACTGCTGCACATCAGTGGTTTGGGTCCAGAATGCATTCAAATACCAGAACATTTTAGGGAGACTCCACTCATTTCTGCATTTAAATGGTTTGTTTTAGCTAATTAAGCCTTAGGATCTTAAATTAGCGTTCATTTTTACTCTGCCTAGCGTCACTCTGCTTCAGCAGCAAAGCTTTTCCGCAGTTCACCAAGTAAATTCGATTTTGGAGAAAATGTAATGAATCTCATTTTCTCTTTTCTTTTTCCTCACATCTGCTTTCATCATTGTTCTCCTCTCTCCAGCTCTTCTTTTGTGTTCGGCGCCACCTTCAGGATCAATGACACAGTGATGCTGGCCGCACAGGCACACGCTTTGAGCTTCCTGTTTCTGTATGGTAGTGTGGGGATCAATGCTCATCCTCCACAAACAGACAGAAGGATTTCTGCTGCATCTGTAACACCAAACCAGATCCAGAATTTCAGCCAAAAACCGGTTCATGACCCGTAAGGGTTGGGTCACAGGTTTGATCCCAGTGTTCCTGCCTGTCCAGTCTGGTTGGATTTAAACGTTCTGCTGATCTAAGCCTCAGCAAAGCTCACAAACACGAAATCACACATCTGGATTTGAAAAGCGGTGTGCACATGATGATAATCTGCATGAAATGAACGTCAGAGTTTGTCTCATTATTTTCTGTCCAGATCCGAGCGTTAACGCACGCCATTTGGGCACTTTTATCTATTCCTGACATGAAAGCCTCCCACACAGGGAGCAGAAAGCCTCTCTCACACCTCTAATCAGGTCTTTTGTTTCGGCTTGCAGCAGGAGAAGCTGCTTCTTGTTTTCACTTCAGAGCTGCGGTCAGCACCGTGTTGGTGCACCTTTCTATTTAGAGTTTCTGCGACATTCGTAGCAAAGATTGCGGCTAAATGTGAGTCTGTAGGAGAGGCGGCTTCCCTCTGATGCTCCAGATTTTATTTTATTTATGACGAGCATTAAACGGGAGATTTTTACGGCCTCCTTCCTTCGGCTTTGGTTTCACATTCCAGCACACCGGACTTGTTACAGGAAAATGAGCAGCAGGATTTATGGACTCATCGTTTCAGAGAGAATCTGCATCTTTTCTTTTCAGAAAAAGATGCCAGCCTTGCTGTTTCGGAGCGTAAACAGAAGCATTTGTGTCCATCAGGGACGGCCTTGCATGTCTGCCTGCTGCTCGGACCACCGCTGTTCGTGCAGCAGCTCTGACTCAGAGTCCCGGGACAGCTGTGAATAATTTAAAGAAGCACAAACAGGTTTCAGCAGTTTCTGTGTCTATTTGGGGCTCAAATCGAAGCTGTCCGGCTCTCTGCAGCTAATCCCTTAGAATGCAGACTGATTAGGCTGCTCCCATCCTGGTGAACCGTGCGTGTGTGTGTGTGTGCGTGCACATGCGTTTGTCTGTAGGGGTCAGCAAAGGGGGAATTTGCTTTGTTACAAAGCGGATTAATTTGGCTTGCTGTGGCTAACAGCTTGGAAAAGTGCCCGGTCTCCTAACAAGAGGCTTTCTTATTAAATATTAACCAGAATGCCATAAATACGCCGTCACATTACATTTTAATCAGGCCCCTTACATGACAGAAAACAACTTGTTGTTCATTTTGAGGGGAGGGGGCAGTGGGACGAGAAGGGAGCACGCTGAGCGGATGCATGTGTGTGCTAAAAAATAGCAAAAGTACACAATTCTGAGCATAATAAACACACATCATGGTCATCAAAGCTCTCATCCTTTAAGCTTAATGAAATTCTGAGTATAAGCCCGACAGCATCAACGTGGCGCCATGTTCTTATGCTCAAATGAGGGTGGGGGGTGGGGGTGGGGTGTTAGGTAACCCTCTGTGATTATTTTTCCATAAAAGAAATTCCCAATCTGTCATTCTGAGGAGTTCCTCCTGGTCTTATCCTCATATTACTGTCTTATGAACAGACCTTCTCCAGAACTTTCCATGAAGACTGAAGCAGAAGAGGCAAAACAAAAGAAAAATGTCATCAGACTGATGCTAAATTAAAGCTGAACTGCATAAAAGTCTGGATTTCTATGAAAATTTTAGCACAAGAGAAACTTTAAAGGCAAAAAATAAGCATGGAAATATGTAGAAAAATGTATGATTATTGACATTTCCAAAAAGCAAATGTCTGAGAAAAACAAACAGGAAATGAAACAGGGAATCTGAAAACTCATAAAACAGAAGTGAATAAATGAAATGTTTTTTTATTGACCACAAAACACCTCACCATTCATCTTTGTGTCCAACTAGTGCACTGCCCCCTATTGGTCACTAACGTTCCAAGCTCTTTTGTTTTAGGAAATTCAGGATAAAATAGAAACTCTGCATTTTATTTTACAACAGCTGAAACTAAACAATGGCTGCAAAATAAAAAGTTTGCAGATTGTAGAAAATAAGCTTAGAAGAAAAGCGTGGACTCAAAAGGTCTGGGGAGTACTGGGTTTTCCCCGATAGCCACTTCTAGGGACGCAACGATTACTTTTCCCACTATTTGGTTCAAATATCAATTTTTGGGTCAGGGTTTTGTTTCGTTTCAGTCTATGATTTGTGTTTTACAAAATAAGAACAAAACAGTAAAAATTCAGAGATTTCCTTTTATTTTATTTGCTAATAAGCTATTAATGAAGAAAAGGCCTTCAGTTGGCTCATCCTAAGGTGTGATGTTAGAAAAAACAAAATCCTGAATCCTACTTACATTTAGCACAGCATGTGTTTGACACTTTCTGCAATAGAGATGCAACAATTTGGTTAATGGTGGAACATACAGTTTGGTTTTCAGTGGAGAATCGTGGCATCCTATTAGCCACGCCCACTTTATGGACGTGCCATGGTTAAATAAGGCATGCTATCACCTTTTTAGGACAGAGCATCATATTTACAAAGTGTCTGCATCCACACTTGTTTCAGTTTGGCATGAGGACCGTGATGCTGCCATTTTTCAATAAGAACATATTTTAAATTTGGCAGCTCCATCTGACTCCATCTTTTTCCGGTTACTAAGGCAACATCGTTCGAGGAGCAGAGTCTTCCTCTTTTGTTTTATTCGTCATCATTCCTGATATTTTCTATCGTGGCATTTATATGGGTTTTTTTAGGTTAAAAAGTGAAACCTCAGAGGTCCAAAAGACCTCGATGACCTTCAGGGCAGGAAGTGCATCCTCCCTCTAACCAGCATGATTTGACTGTTGACCACAGAGCTGCTGTACACAAAGTGGTGGTCATCCTTAATTTACCTGGACACGCCCACAGAAATACACCTGCCCTGCAGAGTCAGGGAGCTGCTGCTGGGTTTGTTGTGACCTCCTTGAACACAGACAGGGTTCTGGAGGCGGAGTCTGCCTTCACACCTAAAGTGTGATATTTAAGCTGAGAGATAAGACTCAGTGGAAACGGATCAACACGTCCTGATATCTGCTGACATTTGGGTGAAATTAGCTGTTCTCCTTGACATCAGACGCTCTCATCCAGCCTGGAGGAAACATTTCATCTGTGTGTGCCAACATCAGCCCCGCCCACACTCAGGCAGCAAAAAGGTTACGCTTTACCTTCATCGCCCAAACTGTGTCAACACAAAACCACAAACAAACAAACAAGCAAAGGTCAGCCCTCCCACGGGCAGATTTGTCCCCGAACAAAAGCAGGTCACCATGGCGACCTTCAACCATGGTCACCATCAGACCAGAACCTTGATTCTGCAATAGTGAAGAGAACTGCTGAAACCACACAGACTCAGAACGAGATTCCTGCTCCAAACAAACTCAGAATAAAACCTCTGGTGAAACGTTCCAGGCCTTCTGTAACTTCATGATTTCCTCATTTCTTTTCAAAACATTTCTAGTTTCCCTTTTCACTTCATCTCCAGGAGGAAAGCGCTCATGAAATTATTATTCAGCAGAGTCTGTTCCTACAGGTTCTGTTTTTAATGTCATCTTTTCTTTCATTTATGTTCACACTGTTTTTCTTTATAAAACAATAACTTTGTTATATTTGCTGCTGGGATCAACAGTCTGTTCTAACTGCTAAACTCATAAAAGTTAAGAGAAATTCAACATATTCAGAGGATGGAAAAAGAACAGTTCCTGCATACATTAAACATTGTATATTTGACACATACACAAATAGATTCGTATATTTCATTTTTGTATGTCATTGAGTCTACAATTGCAGAGGAAAGTAAAATTAAGTCTAAAAAATATGTTACAGGGAGAAATTATGACAGCTCATAAGCCAGTGAATAAAAAAATAAAAATAATAATAGGTTGTAATTTTACACACACACACACACATATACATATATATATATATATATAAATTACAACCTAGTTATTTTTGTATTTTATATATTATGTGTATATCTATATATATGTATTAGGGCTTTCAACGTTGACACGTTAACTCATGCGGTTAATTTTTAAAAAAATTTTGAGTTAATATTTATTAACGCTGATTAATTACACTCTGAGAAGCAACTGTCTTCTGCCAGTTCAGGCTTTCAGCATGTGTCAAATTACATGAGTAACACCAGAATGCATCGCTGGGCCAACAGACCTCGACTGCAGCGGCAAACAAAAGAGATATATATGCTGCGAATCGCGATAGGTTAAAGAAAGCATCAGTGCAGAGAGAACCACTTGTTTTTGTCCAGATCATGAAGGAAAAGTTTGTTCTTCTGGAACACCCAGCAGCCAATCAGATTTGAGTTTTCACCAGGACCATTTACAGTGCAGAAACACAATGTTAGTTTCTTATGGCTGTACATCAGTATCTTTGTTTTCTTAGTGAAACACTACAGAAATACAATTTTTACAGTTCTGTTTATCTTACTGTTGATGTGTTTTGTGCACAAAAATTAAACGTCTGAGTTAATATTTTATAAATGTCAACATTTCAGACAAAAAAAGTGAAGGAAACATTTTCTCTCTGGCCTTTTTTGTTTGAAAACTGCATATTGTCGTATAAAATTTAACTCATAAAACATTGTGAATAATCAGATTAATCACAACCCAAAAGTATGATTTTTTTTTTACTTCTAATTATTTTAATACAGATTTATCTATTTTACTATCTGAAATTACTAAATATTTCATCTATTTTCCATTAATTTATATTTCTGAAGACTTGTAGGAAAATCCTGAGGTTTTGAGACTTTTTGTTTTGGGAATTCTTTTTTACCCAATCCTCCCTAAATGTATTGTTTTACTGAAATAATCCATGCTGTAGTTTTTATTACACTTTCAGGGCTTTTCCTTCACTCAGATCTGCACTTTAACAATTATTCATCAGTTACATTTGTAAAAATACACACAAAATAAATATTCATTTTATCAAATCTTTTTTTTTTTTTTTTTTTTTTTTTTGTATATTTCATTAGATAATATAGGAGATAAGTTCAGAAACAGACTACTTTATCACAGCGGATCCAACACTCCCCCCTCGTTACAAACACACAGCTGACTCCTCTGTCGCGCGGATTCATCCTGGACCCCCCAGGACAGAGGTTTTCAGAGTAGGGGGTGAGCGCGTGAACGGATGAATGCATGAATTCTTCTGAACAAATGAATCCCGGTTCTGTTCCTGACTGGACCCTTTCCAGCCTCATCAACACGCCGCGCACGCGCTCACTGCGCGCCAGCCCTTTTTTTGACCTGGCAGCCGCGCGCGCCACAGTTCAACCACACTGGAACGATGAAGGACGCTCCGCCCCCTCTGCGGCAGGAAACCGCGCGCGCCCCGCACAGAAACCACATGCAAATGAGCCCGCTGAGCTTCCGGAGAAACCCGACGACTGCCGAGCGCAGAGCCCGAACTCACCGGAGGAGTGGGCCCGGTTCGTGGCGTCGTGGTCGCTGTCCCCCTGCTCGCTGTCCCCGTGGCCGCTGTCTTTGGAGCTGACCAGGTCCGCCTCCTGAAAGGCCGAGCTGCAAAACGGGAATCGAACACAGCTGATCACCTCTGGTCGTGTCCCTGAACGCATCACCGCGAGGCCGCGTTTACCTGTTGACGCGCCTCGGCCGGTCCACCAGGTAACTCAGCTCCGCGCGCTGGTGCTTGTTCTGGAAGAGGAGGGGAGAGAGAGACTGTCATTCATCCCGGATCCACAGGTAATGATATAAAACAGGGGGGCAAAGGATTTAAACTTTTAGTTGGAGTCACGTGAGTGACCAGCTTTTCCTCAGGTGATTTTACTGAGTTTGAAGTGAATCATTTGTTCAGACGAGCAGAAACATATATTTCTGTCACATTTGAGCGTCAGGAGCTTCTCTAAAACTCATCCATCACTGATTCCAGAGGAAGAAACTGCAAATGTATGGAAGACTCAGAGCGATCTCATAAAAACAAACATATACCTGCACAGGTGGATCAAAACATGGATGCACGTTAGTTGATAAGATCAAACACAGAGGGGAATGTAAAATGTATGGACGGATCTTCTGTCAGACGCTTCAGGAACTCAGCTGCTTACAGGAACGTTATGGTAGACAAGACAGAACAAATCCAGACTTTCACAAACCAATGATAGTTTAGATTCTGAATGGCCCCGCCCACCTCATTAACACATGAGGAAATACATGCCAAGTAAAGGCAGATTTTATTTTTATGTGTATTCATTTTATATTCCATCTATTATGAGTGAAAGAGCGATTCTGATGAAAATGTTTAGCTTTTTAACATGTTCTTGTAGCATTTTTCTCATGATGGAGGACATACAGAGAAAATTAGGAGTAAAGCTGAGTTTCTGAGTATTTTTTACTCAACTTGCAGTGAATCAAGAGCAGATAAAAAAGTCATTTGAAAAAGCTTCTGCAAACCAAAGGCTCCCTGCTCCGCTCCATTCTGAAGCGTCCACGTACGTCTATGTTTTCCTGGTCTGAGCTGTACGGCTGCCTAGCTCCAATATTACTCGCCATTTTGGTTGCACCAAAAATGGGATAGACAAAGGGATGATGGGAAGTGAGGGGAGGCTTACTCCACAGCAACAGTCCCACTCACAACACAGAGGTGAATTTCTGTTGCTCTTCAGAAACTATGTCTTAAAAAAAAACGCCACCGGTTTTTATGATTTGGGCTAAAAAATAATCAAAACCTAATTAAAAGATCACTGGGAACGCTTTGAAAATATATCAAAAGGTGATTGGAGTGGGACTTAGTGCATTTTACACTTGTGCATCATTTACTGCTGTCTCTGCCTTCTGTTCCTCAAACATGCTTTTTGAGTATTACCTCCTCTAACGTTCAGTTTTCAGTGTACGCTCCCACTGCTGCTCTTGTTCACCTGTAGTCATGTGACTCCACCCCCAATCAGCATAGAGAGAAAAAGGTCAGGATGAGGGAGAAGCAGACAAGACATCGCAGTTCTGCGGGCACAGAGCTGAATGCAAGCACTGATCCCACGGAGGAGGGGGTCGGGGCCCCACAGTGAACAGGCCAACCTGACGTGGAACAAAGAGGGAGTCTATGTGGGACACGCCGCCCACAAAAATGGAACATTGGATGGTTGGGAATGATGTCAATGTTTCACTTTTGTGAAAGACGTGTGTAAAGATCTGGAATCTGACCTGGAAAACTTACGAACCTGTTTGTTGAGGATGATCAACATGTGATAAAGGTCTGCTTTGATTGAGCCAGAATAATCTGCCAGTCTGATGGAAGCAGTGCTTTTCAAAAAACTTGTACAAAAACTTGGCCAGAGCAGTCGTTTATTTAGTAAATATATAGTTACAGCCTACACTGAAAATCTAAATACATCTTTATAACTGTCACAAATTCAGTAAATAAACTCTCCATCCACAGATCCTCACATAAATATATCTTTAAAAATAGAATTCATAGGAAATGTTGAATAAAAATGACATACACATTTTTAGTTTACTTTTTATTTAATCTAAATGTAGAATGTTTCCTGTAACGAAAGCCTTTAACCCATAAGGCCTATCTGTCCTGCTTTACACCGCTTTATGTTTTTAGAACATGAGGCTGTGGCTCTAACCGCTCGGACTCGGGCTGGATTGTTACCGGACTGCAGGCCTCCGATTGGTGTTTATATTCAAAAGAACGTCAACCCTTTAAAGCAGAGAGGACACAGACGCCAAGAGCCCCCGGCTTCTTTTTTTTTCTTTCTTTTTCCTATTTTGATGGTTTTAAAATAAACCCTGAGCCGAGCTGCAAGGACCATGTACAGGTACTGAGGTCTGAGGCGTTCCAGACCCGTGTTTTTCACCCAGTGTGAGATGGTGTCATGGGAAATTTTTCAGTTCTACATTGTTGGTGTAAAAAAACATTTATCCTTACCAGAAATTCAGCTGTGTTTGTCCACTTAGAAATACGAAAGATCATTAAGACTTTTTTTTATTTCTTTTTTTAATTTCTATTCAAAACGCTTTGAATGACTGTTTATTGTTAATACACACAACAAAGTTGTTTTTTTTATATATATTTTCCATTAGTGGTGTGCCTTGTGATGTTAATAAAGAAAAAAGACGACCTTGGCTCAAACAAAGTTGAAAACGCTGCTATTAGACCGTGTTGGCTGAGCCAGAACAGTTCTAGAGCAGAGCTGTTCAAACGATGGGCTGCCAGCCACATCTGGACCAGGAGCAACCTCCGGCTGGCCAAGACCGCAATCCCTTTTCTAGCAAACATGTTTAATGTGCATTTAAACAAACTAGTTCAGAACTTCCCACGTGTTTTTTAGTCCATGAATGCAGCACGGTGCAACTAAATGGATTTGAGAGTTCTTTTTGCAGTTTTATCTAAAACCATCACACTCATGTCCTTGAAGCAGCACCAGCTGTGTTTTCTTGAGCAACATTTGAATATCTACAATGCCCTTTTTATCCTTCAAAATAAAAGTGGCACACAAGCATAACCATCAAAGTAGAGTGTCCTGTGCATCTTAATAAACCTGTTCCACTCATAACACTAATCCATAATCCAGTCCTGTATTAAGTTTTATCTGTTTTAACAAAGCCCTGTGTTATGGCTTAGCCAAACGTCACTATGTTTACAATCCGTGTTTCTGTCTTTCATTTCATGCCCACATGTTTCTGTGTTAAACTCCAGCTTCATATTTCATTGAGTATCACCTTTATAGTATTGTTGCTTTCAAAGGTTTGAGAAAAAGGATCAGGACGGAGTCTACCTGGATTCTATCCCCACCCAGTTTTGGAAGAACTGGTTGAACGTTGTTTGATACTGTGTTGTGTTTTAATTAGTCAAAATAATCCATTCAAGTCTTTGACTGGCGTTCACTCTTAAGTCAGTGTGATTTCAGCTTTCCAAGCCTTCATCTGATACTGGGAAAGATTTGTTGACATCAACATCATACAGGTCAAATCTGGAGGGGATGTGGACGTAATGCTCTTTGAGACCGTCCCTGATTTCTGAGTCACTGGTGCTGTCTTCAAGCACAGACACTGTTCCAAACACAAACTGATGACTCTTTCCTTTCTACATGCTCTTCAAACAAACATTGCTTTAGGTATTAAGTCTGTTTTTCCAGCCAGTGAGAAATGATGCTTGACTGTGACTGATTAGCTCTGTTCTAATAGAAGGTTACAACATCCTGAATTTGTTACATTCAACGAACCACTCCAATGAAACTTGTGTTTTTAACATGTTCTTGTGGCATTTTTCTGATGATAGAGGACAAGAAACGTTAGCTTAAAACTGCATTTCTTGTTATTTCTTCATTCAAATCATTGTGAATGAGGGAAAAGTTGAAAATTTGCAGTTTAAAAAGGCATGTGGCATTGAAGCTCCCTGCTCCACTTCATTCTGATACATCCACCTGCAGACAAACAGATCCATGTACGCCTTTGTTTCCATCGTCTGAGCTGAAATACGGATCAAAACTGTACGGCTGGATTGATCCAATATTACTTGACCTTTTTGTTGCACCGGTAATGTTAGGTTGGGGTTGCGAGGGGCTGTAAGCTAGCAGGAGAGCGTGTGAACAGATGGGTGACGGGAAGTGGGGCAGGCTTACTCTGCCCACAATGCAGTAATGAATTTCTGATGAATCCCTTCTGCTCTGCAGAAACTACGCCCTAGAAAACGACACAGTTTAAAACACAAGCTTTAGCTTATCTTTTAATCTGTCTGACCTTTTTCAGCCTTAATAAAACCTAGAATGCACTTTAAGGATCTTTCTGAAATATTGAAAGTGTTTCCCCTTAACCCTCCCTTAAGTGACTAATCAGAAGCCAACTTCTGGAAGAGCAGAAGCTCCCTCTGACTGAGTTAGATCTGAATGAAAATGAAGGAAGCATTCCGAGGATGTTTCTGCAGAACGACAGGAAAAAATGAACCACAGAGACTCCGTGAGTCAGAATGGACTGATGACGAAGCTCAGATGAAGACTTTAAAGTTTAGTCACGTAGAGTTAAAGTGTGTCACGTGAATTTCTGCTCAAATATATCAAAATAAAAGACTGTGAATGAAATAAATATGATTTTTTTATCAGGAATTGTCTCAGTCAGACTGGAGTGAACATTTAAAGCTTGAAGTGGGACACTTGTGTTTTCCACATGGATGCAGTTTGTAAAAAATACTACTTAAAGGGGGGGGGTTCTGAACTTTTCCCCTCTGAGGGTTCAAACCCCCAATCAGCTGTAGTTCTGCTGCAGTTTGGTGTCACACTGTTGTACGGATCTATTTCAGTGTTTTAGATGCTTCGCGTTTCACGTCAGTGAAAATATTTGTGGAGGAGAAAAGCAGCTTAATTTGACCAGATGTGAAATATTTGTGAAGCTAAATGGAGTTTATAACAGAACTGAAGGGGAATCTGTGCAGCGACTGACGGACCCTAAAGCTCATTTTCTTCCTAACAATCTCCTGCTCATCCTTAAGCAACGCGGACAGCTTCTGCCGTGTTGAAGCTTCCAGGGAATGTCGGGAAAAGTCTGTAGGTTTGAGTGGACACGACGAGTGGAAACAAATTTCTGCTGCTTCACCCGGTTCTCTCAAGATTAGCCGTAACGATGTTATAGAAATATTTATTTCCTGATATTTTTAGTCTTGTTTTTATCTCTGAGGATTCTGCAGATGGAGGCTTCAACCTGCAGCCTCCCGCCCCCTCCCCTCCACTCAAGCACATCAGTCTGTTTGCTTTGGCAGCTTTTTCCCGAGCTGACCTCTGACCCCTGATGAACAAGCAGCTTCACAAAAGGAGCTCTTACCTCGCTCGATAAGATGCTGCCGTTGGAGATGATGTCGGGCTGTGGGTCCGTGTACGCTGACATCACGGCGCCACACGGGTTGTGGTCGGTGTCGGAGCTCCTGGAGGGGCTGCAGGGCTTCAGGAACATGAGGTCGGTCTTGGCGGACTCTGGGGTCAGACACACTTGGTAGCAGTAGTTCTGGTTCTGGTGGTGGGAGCCGAAGCTGCCAGATTCCTCCACGGGGACCTGGGCCACGCCAGGCCCCCCGACATTGACTGTGCTCTGCACCAGCATGATGTCAGACTTGCTGATCTTCTTCTTCCTGGAGCGGGCCTGCCGCGCGCTGCAGGAGCTGCAGCCCAGGCAGCAGTCGCTGATCAGGCAGGTGTAGATGTTCAGTTTCTTGTCCTTCTGGCAGCGCACGGCCAGCACGATCATGACCAGGAGGAAGATGAAGGACACGGAGCCCAGGGCGATGATGAGGATGAGGGTCAAGTCCAGGGCGCCGTCTTTGGCTTTACTCGTGGCCCCCTTGTCTCCGCCGCCACGGCCTTCTGCAACGCTGTCCACCAGCACCACCAGCACGCTGGCGCTGGAAGACAGCGGCGGCTGGCCGTGGTCCCTCACCTCGATCAGCAGGTCGTACATCTGGTGGGGGTCTCGCTTGGTGGAGACCCGCCTGGCTGTCCTCAGCTCCCCCGTCCTCCAGTCCATCCGGAACATGCCGTTCTCATTGCCACGCTGGATGCTGTAGGACAGGCGGGCGTTCTCGCCATCGTCTGCGTCCATGGCCACCACCCGGGTCACCAGGTAACCTGGCTCAGCTGAGCGGGGGAGGGGCTCCTTGGCTGTTCCATTTTTGCCCAAGGGAGCCAGCACAAGGGGGGGGTTGTCATTCTGATCCACAATGATGACTCTGACGGTGGCGTTGGACGCCAGCTCCTCGGCGCCAGAGTCTCTGGCCTGAACCATGAAGGAGAAGTCCTTCAGCTGCTCATAGTCAAAGGAGCGGAGGGCGTACAGGTACCCCGTCTCCTCATTGATGGACACGTAGGTCTTTACAGACATGCTCTGGATGTCACACTCCAGGATAGAGTAGCTGATCAGGGAGTTCTGCCCTGTGTCCGGGTCCAGGGCCGTGACCGCGTGGATGTACGCCCCAGGGACGTTGTTCTCCGTCACGTACACGTCATACACGGGCTGCGTAAAGGTGGGCGCGTTGTCGTTCTCGTCAGACACCTGCACGCGGATTGATTTACTGGTGGCCAGTGACGGGGTTCCCTTGTCCCGCGCAACCACAGTCACGGAGTAAGAGTCCACGTGCTCGCGGTTGAGCGGCCCGTCAGTGACGATAGTAAAATAGTTCCTGAAGGAAGACTTCAGCTTGAAGGGCACGTCCCCCAGGATCTCCACGTGCACTTGTCCGTTGTCCTCCGCGTCCCGGTCCGTCACGCTCAGCAGCGCGATCACGGTCCCAGGCGCGGCCTTCTCGCTCACGGACTCCGTGACCGTGCTGAAGGTGATCTCGGGCGCGTTGTCGTTCACGTCGGCCACGTTGACCAGGACCTTGCAGTGCGCGGGGATGGCGTTGGGGCCCAGGTCCTTGGCCTGCACGAAGATCTGGTACAAGCTGCTCTCCTCGAAGTCCACCTCCCCGCGCACTTCGATGCGCCCCGTGCGCGCGTCGATGCTGAACAGCTCCTTTACGCGGCTGGAGATGTGGTTGCTGAAGGAGTAGACCACCTCCCCGTTCAGCCCCTCGTCCCTGTCCGTGGCGTTCAGCTGGATGACCAGAGTGCCCGCGGGCGCGTTCTCGGGCAGACTCACTGTGTACACGGGCTGCATGAACACGGGCACGTTGTCGTTGGAGTCCAGAACTTTGACCACGAGCAGCGCGGTGCCGGTGCGCGGCGGCTGCCCGCCGTCCACGGCCGTCAGCACGTACCTGTGCGCCGCCTGCTGCTCCCGGTCCAAAGGCTTCTCCAGCACGAGCTCTGCGAACTTGTTCCCGTCCGTCTGCGTCTGCACGTCCAGGTAGAAGAAGTTGTTGGTGGTCATGTCATACGTGCGTAAAGCGTTGGAGCCCACGTCTGGGTCGAAGGCGCTCTCCAGCGGGAAGCGCGTGCCGGGGGTCGCGCTCTCGGAGATCTCCACAGTGATATCGGTCTCCGGAAAGCTGGGGGGGTTGTCGTTTATGTCCACCACCTCGATCTCCACGCGGAACAGCTCCAGGGGGTCCTCCAGGAACACCTCCATATTCAGCTGGCAGCTCGCGCTCTGCTTGCAGATGAGCTCGCGGTCTATCCGGTCTTTGACAAACATGACTCCGTTCTCCAGGTTCACTTCCAGGTACGGGCTCCGCGAGCTCGGCACCACCTGAAAGCGGCGCGAGGCCAGTTTTGTGAGGTCCAGCCCCAAGTCCTCCGCGATGTTCCCCACGAAGGTTCCGTGTTCCGCCTCCTCCGGGACCGAGTATCGGATCTGAGCGCACACTCCGTGGAAGACGCACAGCAGGAGCAGGAGCATGTGCATCGTGGGAGAACCGGGTGCGCGTGGGTCCGGGACGCGGGTTCTACACCTGAGTATCATTGGTCTGTGGCGCGCGCAGCAGTATCCATGCGCCTCAGTGGCGCGCGGAAACTCTCCAGATGCGTAAAAGTCTCCAGGAACGCGAGTCCATCAAACCTGGGTCCGGCTGCTCTTCTCGCGCACTTTTCCGCGCTCAGCTCCGCTCTCCGATGAGCTGCGGCTGCGCACAAACATCCCGGGGAGGTTCTGCGCTGCCGGAGCGGTGGGTCCGGTCCGAACAGTGGAGACTGTAATCCATGTCAGGGGGGCTGAGCGTGTTCTCCGCCGCGGTCACGGACAGACGCGGCTCTGCTCCTGTCGCTCCTCAGGCTCGCTCCCCGTGCGCGCTCTGCTCTGTAGTGACGCTCTTCACACAACTATTTGCTTTTTCCCCGCGTCGCGCCTCCCCTCCTGCCCCGCGGCTCCCATCCATGCCAAGAGCTCTGTTCTGATTGGCTGTTAGGACTGTCAGTCGTCTTCTCTCACTTCTTCAAGCCTGGATTCTGCGTGATGGAGACGCTGGACATTTGTACCTCCAACAGCTCATCTGAAGCTTTCTGGAGCTTCTTTTTTGGCTAAAGTTGATCCCTGATGGAACAAAGAGGGATGAGAGGTCAGCAGAGGATCTGCTTTGAAGCGTTCAGATGTCTGGAAAGAGCTGGGGAAAGCTGCGCTCAGCGCGCGGAACTCCAATCACAGCCGCGGAGCGAAGACCGCTGCGCAGAGCGCGCGCGACCCCTGCCGGGGGCTCCTGCAGCCCGAGTCTGAGGGAGCACAACTCACTGGGACAGAGCATGCGTGAGGAACACCGCTTTACGCAGTAAAAACAAACAATTAAAGGCCCACTACTCGTGCACATACGAGTGCTCCAAACTCTTTTTTCCTGTCTCTTTACGCAGTTTCCGTCTATCTTTTAGTCAGATTCAGGAAAAAAAAATCTGCCAATAATCAGGACAATACGGGATGGGGGGTCCTGAGGTCAAATAGTTCAGAACTCAATTTTAAAGTCAGATACAGAAATATGAATTAAATATATGTGAATTTTAGCTGATGGGAAAATGAACTGATCTGACTCAAAACGAATTAGAAGTTGAAATGTAAAGGTGAATCTAAAGATTTCCTGTTTTAGATTTAAAGATATTTAAAGATTTCATCTCAGCTGTTTCGTCAGAGCAGTTGAAGTTTCAGTCATTTAACAACATTTATTCAACGTTAAACACGGATGGACTAAGATCCTAAAATCATTCTAAAGTTTTTGATCGTTGCTTTTTGATCTTCCAGCAAAAAGTCCTTAAACTACTTTGTTAAAATTGTTCAGTTGTTTTACCTTTCTGCTGGCAGAAACACTTTAAAGAGAGGTTTTGTTTTTAAAACCAGAATTCTAATCTGTTCTTCTGGGTAGCAGTGGGTCAACAATTTTTTTTACCATTTTTGTTGGTTTTTCAGTGAATGTTTTTTTTCTTGTAATTCTCTGAAAAATGTTGTTAGAATGCCTTTAAGTTGGGACAGAAGGGAACAAAGGGGCTTGGACTTCATACGATGTCAAACTTAATCCAAAGCCCCTTTTGAACTTTACATTTAGTAATTTATCAGTCAACCTCTGTTTATGATGTTTGTTTGTATTTGATCAGTTTGAAATAAATACATGAAATAATAAATAAGGAATCCGTTTGTTTTGGACAGTCACAGCCTTTCTGTCTCAGAAGAGCTCAACATGTTTGCTGTAGATACTTATTCTCGAAATGCCACTTTATTTCAGTTTAATTCAAGACCCTGGGAACTGGAATTTTAGAGAAATCTGGTGATATATTAACACCGATGAAACTATGCTTCCATCTGCTGGTCATTCAAAGTACCACAGCTGCGACTACAGGGAGAAGAATCTGGTTTTATGGTTAAATTTAACCGTTTCTGCATGTGTGCGCCACCAGAACGAAGTCAATGTGTCACATTTTCTAAAAGAAATAAAAAGAAAGTGACAAATATCTGAAAACAGGTAAACAAAGTGTTCACTGCAAACTTGACTATTAAAGACTTCTGGAACTCTGTGGAGGGCTAAAAGTGACAAATACTATTTAGTCAACTCCTAACATAACAAATGCAAGTTATAATATATTTAACTTTAGATTTTGTTTGTTTTCATTCATTCTTGGCTGTTATTTAAACATTCTTTCACGTATTTGCAGAACTTTGTCATTTGTAAAAAATGTCTTGGTGCTGACCGTTATTTAATTAAAATATAAACTAAAAATCACAATATTTTATGTAAAAAAACATTGTGATTTTTAGTAATGTAACTTCTCCCATGTTATAATTAAAACATGCAAAATGGTGCATTTATTTATTTAATAATAAACTGATGACATTTAAAGTACAAAAAAAGAATGCTGGATTTCGTTTTTTAAGAAAAAAACTTTATAAAATGTCATTATATTATTTATTGGCATTTTTTCATGTTCACATAATGTCCCTCCTGAGCCACCGTAGAGCTGTCCTTTCACACACTGGTTTGGTTTGAAGCTTTTCATAAAAACAAAAGAAGAAAAGAGAAAAACTTTCAGGAAAAGAATGAAGCAGAGCGGTGAATGCTACAGAAACTGGGACATGAGCTGAAGAACAGCAGCAAAGATGAAGAGCATGATGAAGATGACATGACAGCAGGATTTCATCAGCTTCCTTTGAGAAGTTCTTTGTCTACAGAACGGATCAGGACCGAAGAAGATTTTTCTCCCACATCCAGGCGGAGCTGCAGCGGCGTCCCCGTCAGGTGGAGGCTCACCGCGCTCCTTCAGCTGGACCCATCTGTCCAGATGAGACGAAAACTTCAGACCAGCATCAGTGAAGAGCGTCTCTCTGAAGTTCTGAAGGTCAGATCCACACTGGACCCAGCAGAGCGTGATCAGACTGACACAGAGCAGGAGGTGCTCCTGGCCCAGCCCTGAGCCCAATCCTGAAGAGACTCCAGCTTCAGGAGAACGATGGTGAGCAGGCTCCTCAGAGGTCGTACGGGGCCTCCTCGTGCTCGTCCTCCGTGCTCCTGCTGAAGGCTGAAGACAGCTGCTGTAGGAGCAGCTCCTGAGATGGCGTGCAGACTCCAGGCTGCTGCCTGCTCCTCACAGCCGGCTGGAGGTCGGGTTCTGGAACGGGTCCATCACCTCCTCCGGCCCCCTGGTCCTGTGACCCCTGGCCGGTCTGATCCGCCTCGGGGTCGCTCATGTGGTCCGAACTGCTGTTTTCCGACAGAACCACTCTGAGGGGTGGGAGGTCTGGGACTTCATGGGTCTCTGCGGAGCTGCTGGTCAGGAAGCTGGTCTCCAGAGATCTCAGAACTTGCAGGCCGAAGTCTCCGACCTCCTCGTAGAGCGGTTCAGGGAGGTCTGGAGACTCTGAGCGCTCCTCAAAGGAGTCCCGCTGGACTTTCATGGGCTGAGCACAGAAACACAGAACCCTTTCACCTCCTCACGCCATTCAGCGCTCACGAGCCAAAAACCAAAGAGACAGATACTCACAAAGTACATGGAAAGCGTCCGCCGGTCGTGCAGCTTCCTCTGCAGAGAGACGGAAAACTCCGGTTAACCAGAGAAACAGGCCCTTCTCAGATCCCAGAACGGTCAAGCCATTCTGGGGTCTGAGGGGTGGATCCTGCAGACAGGTGTGCAGACTGACCAGCGTCTGATTGGCTGACAGCATGCTGCTGTTGGTCTCCACTCCTCTAATTGGAACCAGCGGCATCGTGCCGAACTTCTGCTTGGAGATTTCCGACAGAGAGTGGCGGCGCATCACAGGAGGGCCCGGGTCATCATTCTGGAGAGGACCAGATGAGTGAGCAGAGAGCTGCTGACAAACAAGAAGTCAGCAGGTGGACGGGTGACCTCACCTGAGCTTTGAGGAAGCTGATGACCCAGTCCCAAAGCTCAGCCTCACTGTTGCAGCACAGGAACCTGAACAGAAACACAATCACTTTGTGCCCTCAGGGTAACATGCAGCAGTGGCTTTCAGCCTGCAGGGGGCACACCTGTGCTGTGCAGGTACCAGCAAACATCACCAGGTGGCACATTTGTTCCAATTACAAGGTCTTTCTCTGAGTTTTATCAATAAGACACAAAACAACCTTAAATCCTTAAACAATTTTTATTACGGCAAACGTCAGAAGTTAGTTAGAAGCTGGTGAGAGGAGACACTTACAGCTGATGTTTGTCTGACATCACAGTGAAGCCCCACCTGAGAGGGGACACAAAACAGAAAGTTATGACCCTGACAGCACCAGCACACTCCCGCCTGAAGACGCAACACACTGATCAGGAAGCTGCAGGGCCTTCAGGAGGATGGATGGATGAAGCAACAATAAATGAAAGAATGGAAGGATGGATACATCTCATAAAGAGATAAAGTCCTGCATGGTTGGACTGAGCCCCCGCCTTCCCAATTTACAGTGAACCAAGAAGAACCAAATGTTGCAATTCCATGAAAAACCATTAGAGGGAGCTTGCAAAAAGGAGCAATTTCCCATTAACTCTGCGTGTGAAAAATATGCATTTACGTCCAAAATAAACATATGTTTGACCTGGTTTTAAAGCTCTTTTTTTCTTTTAATGAAGAACTCTTAAACATCAGTCAATGTAATTTAATTAGAGCTCAAATTTGTACACCTTTAGGTTACATGTTTTTTATTGGCAGGTGGGCGGACCCAGCAAAGCTTCAGATTTTACTTTGTCTCACCCAAATGGGCATTAATGAAGGGGGTGGAGTCAACGTTGTCACAGGTCAACAGCTATCCTCATTCAGGGCTCACTGTGGCCAAATCAGACGGGAGACGTCAGACGGTTTTACGTGATAGAGAGATGAAAGACCAATGGATGGATGAACAGAAACAGACGGTGGAGATAAGCCGATGGATGAATGGATTGTTATACAAAAAAAAAAAAATCTAAAGTCATGATCTAAAACTGCTGATTCTGCAGGTCACAGACGGAACGGAGGTCGCTTCTATCCGGTGACCTTGTTAATCTATGGTGTAGTTCACACCAGACGCAAAACGCCGCGGTCCTCCACCGCCGGCTCACGCTGTGCAGCGATCGTTTCAGGCGTCTGGTCTATTTTTTGTGCAAGCTGTGTCAATTCTGGCAGGAAGTTATGCCAAGAAACAGGAGAAAATGCGGTAAATTTTCGTCGTATCTCATCTTGCTTTTGTCCTATCTTTGATTTTGCATTGGTAAGTTTCAGTTTAGTGTAATTAATGTGCCACAGCCAATCACAAACAAGAGGGTTCATGCTGATTGGTCTAGATTCTATCCAATCAAGTGTCTCTGCCTCTCATTGCTGGTGCTTGGTGGCAGACACAGACTTTGTATCGGTTCTTTTTGAGCAGGATTCTGCCGTCTTCAGCCATTCTGATCCAAACTATTTTTTTTTTCCCCTGAATAAAACATTGAAATATAAAGAAAAAAAATGGCAATTTTTTCATAAATAATTTTGTTTTTTACTTTGGAAAAAATGCTCTAGAGGATTTCTAGATCGCACAGGCCTGTTTAGTGTAATGTCAGCAGAAAACGTTACAGTTCCAGGAGATCCTCACGAATCCACTTATCTGACTAAAATGTAATAAATGCTAAAAGAAAGCATTAATTATTTTTAAAATGATTTTTTTCTTCAGTCATAGAAGCAAAACGGAGGATAAAAGAGCTTTTTCTGTGTTTGAGCCTCACTAACAGACACCATGTTAGATACGTAAATAAATGCGGAGATTTGATTGGATAGAATTTAGACCAATCAGCAGGCTGTTTGGTGGCACATGTCACACTAAACTGAAACTATGGAAAATCAAAGATAGGGCGAAAGTGAGATGGGAGACAACGAATCTGAAAACTTGCTTCAAACATAAAAATGTTTTTGAAAGCAAATATTTAATATTTTATTTGCAAATGATGACGTTTTAATTTTAAAACTTTACATTTTTCTTGCAAATTTGGACATTTTGATTTCAAAACTGTGACTTTTGCTTGCAATATGGTGGCACAAAAATCCCTTCCTACACTATAGGTTAACAAGGGCATGGAAGCGACCTCCGTTCTGCGCCGCCTCACAGAGCTTCCACGTCCAGTGTGAACCAGGCGTAAAGAGGTATCCACTTTATCTCTGCACACCTGAAGTTTAGCTCAAAAACAGAAACATGTTTGGGCATTGATGCACAAAGAGGACACGATATGAAGAACAAGGTCTCAGGTTGGTAAAGCTCTGGGCTCTGCATCACCTGGTCGGAGCCTTCAGCTTCTTGCGGATGCCGATGTAGATCTTCATGGACTTCAGGAGCCACTCCTTCTCTGGCTTGATGCTCTAGGAAACAACCCAGATCAGTCCGGAGAGTCAAAGGAGGCAGACTTTTCTGCTTCTACAGCATGTTTCAAATTATGCAAATTCTATTTTTCTGTGATTTTTCTCAATACACAAATGCAAATGAAAGTCAGAAAAAAACATCTTCATAAGTCAAGCTCCATTTGACCATAGGTGGCCCAATAGAAGGTTTTCGTAGAACTACAAACCTCTGGAGGATCCTTCACCTTGATGGACTCCAGAAACACCAACAGCTTTAAATATGTGCTTGCTGCTTTGTAATAGTATTTTAGCGGCTGCTCTCTTAATTCAGTGCATTTGTCTGGCAGAAACCTTCCTCATTCTGTCTTTATCTGCACCAACCTGTGTGTGATCTGACTCAGACACAAATCTTTTAAAAGAGGATCTTAAGTTTCCTGAAATATCAAAGGCTCTTATACCTTGTCCGAGACATTCGCTAATGTCATGCTTTTCACCAGAGACCCTTTTTTTCCCATATTGCCTTAAAATGTTGGTCTGCTTAATCATGTGGAACATCCTTCTGTATAGTTTTTCATTCATTTGAACTCACCTGGAAAACTATTTATTAACTGTAAATGCAGCCTGCTTACCTTCTTGTCCTTCAGTAGCAGCAGTTTGTGGTTTCGGATCTGGAATGTTCTTTCCTGGAACCTGGTCCCCTGAAGGAGCTTTGGAGGCTCCTCACGGCATCTCAGCAGACCGATCTTCATGGTCTCACTCTTATATGCTGAAACAGACAAAGATCTTCTTTGAAACGGTGGGATGATTTAAAGCAGTGGCCTCCAACCCTGTTCATTGTGAGCTACTGCCCTGCCTTTTAATTAATGTAATTTGTGGTTTCAAATGTAAGTCTTGTTATTCGTTTTTAAATCTTTTTTTAATTCCATGCTAAGCTGGTTTAGCCATAAAAAGCGCATTCAGGAAACCGCGCTTAGAAAGTTCTTCAAAGCGTGCACACGTGCCCATTGTGTACGTAGCTTCAAACGTTTGCGCCAAAGATTCATTAAAGATTAATTGTGGGTCCTGAGGCCAGACCCTTTGCAATGCTCTCCATCTGGGTCCCCTTGTGCCTTGAAAATATAAGCTTGTCTCAGGAAGGCTACCAGCGTAAAAACTCTCTGCCAAACCACCTGGGCAAATCAGTGAGAGCTGATTCGCTGTGACGACCCCTGATGGGATGTGCCAAAAGGTGAACTACAACAACCTGCAGAACTGTTCCTCAGCGTCATCACCTGCATGACTGAAGACCACATTCTCTACCTCACTTAGTAACATTTTCTATTGTGCATCCAGGTGTGTGACCTACAGGTGAGGAGCGTGATTCCTTCTCCTTGGGGAACCCTCTTCACTACCAGGTAGGCGGAGCTCGGGTTAGCCATCTTGCACCACTGCAAGGCCTGCTCCAGGACCTTCTCTTTAGGGTGTAAGGGACGCTCTGAGACAAAAGAACCAACACCTCAGGTGTGTTGCTTCATCCTCCAGGTGTTCCAACAGACCAGGTAGGCGGGGCTCACTCACCCAACTGTCCATCCTCGATGGCCTCAAAGGTCATCCAAACATCTCGATCTCCAGCTGGGACGTTCCTCATGTACAGAACTTGGTTGGTTAGCTCCTCTGCACACATGGTGGGAGACACCTGGGGGGTCAACAGAGGCACGTCACACCTGAGGTCTCTCGTGAGCAGCCGCAGCAGACAGTGACGGATATACCTTCAGAGTGATGCAGCAGTCTGGGACCTTCATCTCCAGATAGACCTCAATGATGAGGTCTCCAGCCTGAGACAGCTGCAAACAAACCGCTACGGTCAATCAGACTGTCGATCTGTTGGTAACGAGTCACTACTGACCCGCAGGTCCACAAAACACAGAAAGCTGAGAGCTCCTCTTTGTGGGCAGATCTATGGGGCAAAGGTCACTGACCTGAGTGTCCTTCCAGGTGGTGATGAGACTGATCTCCAGCTCAATCTGGGTTTGATGTTCCTCATCGATCTGAAACACCGTGACATGTGAGGGGGTCGTTCAGCCACTCCACAAACCCTAAAAGGACCACGCCTTGATGCTCTCTTGGTTTACTCACATCGAAGACAAACAGGTAGTTGTCAATCAGATCCTCCACGATCTTCACCTCATGCTCTCCTTTCCCGTCTGTCTGGAACAAGCTGGGAGCAAACAGCAGCGACAGGTTCTTGGTGCACATCTGGTTCAGGTCGGCACACTTCTGGACCCTGAGAGAGAACGCACGGATTAGGCTGCTGTTCAAAGTCAGGGCTGTAGTTCCTGCTGGGGGCGGAGCTCACCTGTACAGGTGACCAATGAGAGCTGCCAGAGTGGTCTGGTTTACTCGAGGAAGGCTTTTGATGATTTCTTTGTAACGTTCCAACCGCTGGCGCTTGTGAGGGATTTCTGTACAGGAACAGCAAACCGGGTTAGCAGGAAACTCCCTTTCTCTGATGAGTTTCATGCTAAGAACAGAACGTCTGTATTTGCTGGGAGTATCTCTAAATTTGAAACCACCAGACTGTCACGGCTGCTGTGCACTTACACCAAAAAAAGGGAATTATCCTGTGATTGAAGTCTCTTCATTTTCTTTCGGGGAAGCTAACAATCAAACAGGTGATGGTTGTTTCCATGTTTCCACTCACTGACCCTTCACTCTTGATGAAAAGTTGCCTTAAACCTTTTACTCTCCAAAACTTTGCAACCAGCAAAGATTGTCAAGCACCTCTCCTAATTCAAGTCAAACTAACTTATTACACCTGAAATAAACCCAACAGGTAACATTTCACATAAAAAGTTGGAGTTCTGAGATGCAGGAGGAGGTCTTTAAAGACCCACACCGATGAGTGGTGTTTTTGCAGAATTTTATGATGATAGAGGTCATATATTAAAGACAATTCAGCCTAAAATTTCTGAGTATTTCTAGGTATTTCTTTATTCAAATCATAGCGAATCAAAGGAAGACAAAAAAAATCAGATTGAAAAAGAGCTTATTTGTAACGTAGAAAATACGTTGGGTGGGCCGGAGGTTCCCTGCTCTCAGGTACAGGAAGGGGAAGAGACGGGGTTGTTGGTGCCCACAAATCAGAGGGGAATTTTAATGAACCACTGCTGCTCTGCAGAAACCGTGTCCTAGAAAATGACGGGTTTTTAGATTTTGGTTAAAAACGGCATAAACATTATTAAAAGACCACTGGGAACGCTTTAATAAAGAAATCAAAAGATGACTAGAGTGGGTCTATAAGCACTGGAAAGACAAAGATCGGCCTTGAGCTGGATCTGGAGCCAGCTCGGTGGTCTGGGGGCTTTTGATGAGCATAACAAGTAAAAAAGTTAGAACCCCCTGGTCTGATACAGAGTAGACTCACTCGCAGCTTCCTGCCACAAAGGGTGCAGCTCGGTCATAAAGATGGGGTCATCGATCTCTCTGAAGAACCTCTTAAGAACATCGGTCACATCCTCAATGAAGTGGTCTCCGATGCGCAGTTTGACATTTCGAGCGTCTTTTCGAAACTCTTCCATCAGCAGCCGGATCCTGGATTTGGCGCCATTCTTCCTGTAGATTCCCTCGTGACCCAAACCTACAAACAGACCAGAACCACAAGCTTTAGGATATTATAGGTCTGAACTACTCTGGTTCAGGTAATTGTCATCGTGTTGCTGAGCAGACAGGAGCTCTCAGGTTTACACGTCATTCTTCAATTCTTCTTTCTGCCATGACATCCGTCGTCATGTAGATCTCGAGAGGAGTTCATCAGAGTCCAGTGTCCTGGTTCTGCAGGTTAACTTCCAAAAGTGATAGAACTTCTTAAGAACAGTAATAATCTAAAAGGGGCTGCACGGTGGCGCAGTGGTTAGCGCTCCTGCCTCACAGCAAGAAGGTTCCCGGTTCAAGTCCTGGCTGGGGGACCTTTCTGTGTGGAGTTTGCATGTTCTCCCCGTGCATGCGTGGGTTTTCTCCGGGTACTCCGGCTTCCTCCCACCGTCCAAAAACATGCTTCATAGGTTAATTGGTCACTCTAAATTGTGAGTGTGCATGGCTGTTTGATTGTGGCCCCTGCGACAGACTGGCGACCAGTCCAGGGGTATACCCTGCCTTCGCCCATGAGTAGCCGGGTTAGGCTCCGGCAACCCCGTGACCCCGAAAGGGATAAAGCGGATTGGAAAATGAATGAATGAATGAATAATCTAAAAGACTATGATCTTCCAATACTTTTAATAGTAAAAAATCCAGTTTCTTTATCAATTACATCTCAGGTTTCTGAGAGATTCATGGAGCCTATGCCGAACTCTGTCCTGAAGGTCAGTCTGACACTTATTGACATTTAAGCTCTCCCCCTTCAGTGCAGAACCAGCTGAAAGTGACCCTAAAGACATTGTCACAGATGCAAATGTTCCGGATCAACCGTGAAACATCTGTTCCACTGCTCCACACTCCTCCTCACCATACTGCGTGATGAAGGCGATGCAGCTGTCCACTATGATGGGGATGTCACTTCTGCTCATCTGCTGCTCCCTCAGAGTGTTTCCTCGCCCACCGGCTGCTTGCTGGATGTCCGAGTACCACAGGGAGAAATCCATCCGCCCAATACCATGCAGGTGGAGAGTCCTGAGGTGGAGGAAGAGCGAATGATGAGGATGGAGGCCATCGTCAGATCGATATAAAGACCTTCAGAGGAGATCTTCTCACCTGCCCTTCTCCACCAAAACCAGGATGTCTTTCTTCTCCTGATTATCGTTTTCTGAGGAAACACCTTGAACACAAACACAGAAACAGAAGTCAGACCGTCTGTAGACTAGAACCAGAACCCAAACGGGACCAGGATTGAGACACGGACTCAGCTCCTGCAACCGGTTCAGGTTGATGATGTCCTCTGCTGCTCCATCATTTCGAGGACAGATGAAGAGGTTAGACTTCTGCAGAACAAAGTAAGCTTCCTTCCACTGCTGAGGGTTCAGCATGGCTCGGTAACGCAGGAGCCCGACCCGCTCAAACTCCCGGGTCAGCAAGCAGTGACAGCTGAGCGGCGTTGCAGCCTGCCAACACCATGATCAAAACATAAAGGCTGTGAGTGAAGTCCAGGATGATGCTCTAGGCTCTGCGATGTTACAAGGAACCAGAGCCGAGTCCGAATGTGTCTGGTTCTGACCTTCCCAATGGCTTTGGTCCATCTGTGCAGTGATTCAGCCGTCTCCAAGCCAAACTGGTAGAGTTTCTCTGAGGTTAAATACAACTCGAAGGTGTAACGAAACCTGGAAGACAAACAGATGGAGGAATGGAGAGATGAGTCGATGGAGAAACGGGGGAAAAAATGGATGACGGATGGATGGATGAAAGTCAGAGACAGAAGCAGGAGAGCTTAGATCAAGACGAGACGGGAGAAGGAACCTGTCAATGAAGCCGCTGTTGCTGGTCGAGTCGGGCCGACAGACTCCCAGACACACCATGTCCTTCAGGTTGATCTGCAGACTCTGTTCTGAAGACTGCTCCGACTCATAGAGAAGCAGGTACTGATCCACTACACACCAGAACTTCTGAAAGTCTGACAACAAGACTGGACAATCAGGAGGTTCGGGTACTGAAAACACATAACCGACATTTGACGGACAGAAAAAAAACACCTGATCCACTTAAAGCTGTTACCACACCTGTTACACCTGCACAGCACTACAACACTGCCATCATCAGGCTGCACAGAAAGATGCAGCCCCAACTCACATCTCAGGCACATCCTGAGGTTGCTCCTCTCAGCAGGAGGCGCAGAGGGAGCTGAACCTCTGACAAAAGTTCAGTCAGGAAAGTTTCTCCTCCCACCTTCTCTGTTTTTCCTAGAGATGGTTCCTCTGCTGACGCTGTTGCCCTTGTAGAGGAATCCAGAGTGAAGAACGGACTGCATGATCTCGTCGTACACGCCAGGATCTGCAACACAAAACAGGCCTTACAGCGGGGCTCAGCAGAACACTGACATATTTAAGTCCAACAGCAGAGGATGGATAGCTGCCAGTTCCCAGGTTGGGATCTGAGCAGAACCCAACAGTTTTTATATTGGACACGAACTCAACAAGGTTCTAGCCAGGAGAACGGCACCTGTATTATGTCAACACTTATTCTGGGTGGAAAACAAAGCACTCTGACTGCTGTGGAGTCTGGACCTGCAGCAGAACGGATCAGACCACTGTGAAGATGACGGATCCTGACCTGTCGAGATGCTGTGACCCTGCGGCGCATTGTGCTGGCGGCAGCTGTCACCGGTGAAGCGGGAAGACTCCGCCTCCAAAAATATCTGAGTGACGGTCTTGAGAAGTGTCTGTTCGGAGAGTGCGGTGCATAGGACCTGTTGGAGACCAGAACATGACCTGTTCAGCTCCTGTGTGCAGATAACACCATCTACTACTCCACCTGTAACTCAACACTGAACCCGATTGTTTGGACCTTGAGCAGCTCATCGTGGGTGTTGAACGCCGGGTGGGCGAGCCGGAAGCGGCCTTCTTTGTACTTCTGGGTGATGAAGTCCTTCCTCTGCTCAGGTGAGGCATCACAGTCCAGTTCCTCAGACAGAGGCAGATGGGCGGCCCAGAAGTCATTGGCACGATCGTTCCCCAGCATGATGAAGAGCTGAGTCACACAAACGTGTTAACAAAACATTATGAGAAAAAGACTGCTTCTTTCAAGAGCTGTGAAACTCCATCCTGCAAAGGAAAGTTCTGACCTGGACGATCTCGTTGCTCCACACACTGGTGTCAAGTTTCAGACTCTGGACTTTAGAGACCATCGTCCCCAAACTTCTGTGCTGACCTACAAGCACACATACGAAAGCACATACAGTCAATAATCAAAGACACCGGATCAAGCTCCATGGGTGATCTGTAGATGAAACACTGTGGTTTCTGGATTCCCCTCCATGACCTCAGTCCACCTTAGCTGACTGAACTGAAAATCTTACCAGCACAGTTCTTGCAGATGACAACACACAGGTTGATGGAGGCCCAGTCCGGGTTCAGAGCCTTGCAGTCAGCACACATTCTATTGGATCTGTTGGACCAGATCTTCTCAGCTACCTCATAATCCGACAGAGTCTCTGCAATCGCCTCCTGCAGCGCCTCCATCCAGTCCCGCTTGTCCCGGTCTGATTCAGCAGTGAAGCTGCAGAGGAGGAACGTGGACATACTCTGAAGCTTGAGGATGATCAAAGAAGACATTTCTTAGCAGTTTAAAAACAGTTCATCATGGTTCTGCTGTCATACACTTTCTCTGATTGAGGCAAAAGCTCTTATTTTCACTTCAAGCCCACCTTAGGGCATATTTACCGTCTCTTGAATCACATAATATTTTGTTATGTATATAATGTTATATATGTTTTGTAATATTTATAGACAACTTATACAAAAATGTCCACATTTTTCACTTAACAGTTCATTTATGACCTCGTTGGTTTGCTTTAACAGATTTAGTTTTGAGACTGGGGGATCATAAGTTGAACGTTTGACTGTATATGACAACTGAACTGACCATCGCCATGTTGGAACCAGAAATTGTCAGTAAGCAGTGACTGATCCGAAATGGTCAGGGTCCACATTTCTTGGCATTTCTGGCAACCATTCTCTCCAAAAAGGAGTGAGCTTGTTAAAAGTCTCCACCACCCTTTCCACTGAAAGCGGGCTTGGGAGAATCTGTCAATTAAATGCTTCAAACGTCTAACACAAGAACAAATACTTTTATTCAGGCATCTGATTGGTCAGTTTATAACTTCACTATCTTCCGTTCCAGCAAAAGTATCATGAAAAAAAGTAGGATTATCCAGAACATGCCAAATAACAGCATCAGTGCAAGAATTGTAAGGCTTTGTGCTTGGAGGAACGTAGAAAAATTTCCAGATGTAAAAACTTTCTGGAAATTCCTTACATTGAGGTTGGATGAAAGATTTTTTTTTCTCAGAATGTTTTTGTTTGATTCCCAAGTGCACCTGTGGCTGTGACTCACACACACACCCCCAAGGAAGACACAGATGTGAGACAACGAACAAGACTTTATAAAACATCAACCCCTGCTTTTTACCCCACTGCATCTTTAAAAAGAAAGCAGGAAACTATAAGATGCAACTCCAGTTCTTGATGCTGTTCACCAGCTTCTTCTTTGTTTTAGGATAGACTTTAGGACCTGGACCAGTCTGGATTCAGTCTTATCTTTACCTGAAACTCTTGTATGGAGTGATGAGGTCAAAGCTTCTGTGCTTCCCGTCTCGAATGGTTGCTCCTCGAGCTTCAATCACAGTGATGCCGATTCCAGTACGAAAACACTGCAGACAGAAGTGTTGGTAAAGAGGGAAACTGGTGGTCTGATCTCTGATCATCTGTCTCTGCTCTCACCTGTTCACTCTTGTACAGCCAGATCTGGTCCGTATTGATGGCTGTGTACACTTTGGACTTGGTTCCTTTTAATTCTAGGACTCCATGTTTCTGGCAGTGAGATCCAGGACCGAAATGGCGCAGACCAAAGACTAGCTGATCCCTGACGTGCTCCTGCAGTGTGGTCACCCAGCGCCGCCTCAGCACTGATGGACAGGACACATGGCAGACTGTCACTGCATCATCAACATCATTCACATACATCATCATTGTTCACAAAATGCAATATTAATATCAAAATAAAGTCTTGGAACAATTGTGTTTGAATGTGTCTGGATGTCACAGCGAACAGCGTACCATAGAAGTGTAGAATGTGGTCAGACCAGGGTTTACCTTCATTATCAGTCCTAAAAACGAAGATCCTGTGACTCGTCACAATCTCAAACTTGTTGTCTTTGGCCAGACGAGCCATCTGAATGGCAGCTAGTGGGATCACTCCTTTGGGGTAGACGTCCTTAAGGAACACACAGGAAGTTTAGTGGTCATCTTCATTTGCAGACTGAACAACAAACACAGAACCGACAAGAACAGGAGGAGGCTACAGTTAAATCAATCAGCATCACCAGTCCACCTTCATCCCATGAAAACAGACCAGAACGTTTTCTGTGGAGGTGATAATGACTGACAGGATCACCTGACTCCCTTTCAGCAGCTTCAATGATCAAAAAATAAATATGTCTTCCTGAATGAACTGAATGCATTTCTTCAGCTTTATATGTTCATCAGAACCAGATGGTTTTTCATTTTAATCTTCATTCTTAAAGAGCACAGAAACTTTAGACCTGTGGCCTGAACACTGATGACTGAAAAGAAGTGTGTGGTCTTGTCAGTTTGTATTTGATGTCCATCGTTCATGTCATGCAAACCACGTGACAGGGGCGTCCAGTTTCAATGTCTGCGGAAACTCAATTCAGGTAATCAGAGCGAAAATTCATTTAACAGAGTTGAAATATCTAAACTTTGGTAAAAAATCTGCATCTATCAATCAGGGACTATGCTTTTACCCGTGACGTGTTGATAATCTGAAGCCAAAAACTATTATGGAGGAAAAATTGATGCTTAGTGTTCGTGCCCCTCCCAAACTTTGAGATATTTTTCTTATTTTTATTTGAGACAATAATAAAAATGTCCTCTAATTTTAATATTTATTTTTATTTTATGTATTTTTCACTCCTTGGACTAATGCGGGACAGCAAGTCATCAAACTGGGTCACAGAGAGACGGAAGTACTGCTGAAAGTGCCGTCATTCAGATGCAGCTCCTGCAGTAGACAGTGAAGCTCATCGTACTGGGAGAATCTCTGAACAATCTCATAAACGCAGACTACTGGTGTTTTTGTAGAGCTCTTCAAAATATATCTACCTGATTTCTCAACATCATTCGTGTTTTCCATGCATTGTGAAAAATATATACAGTCAATGTTTCCATGTAGCCATGAGGATAATGAGGATCCTTCCACACACACCAGGAGCATCAGGTTTAGGAACACAATTTTGGACAAATGTTGAGCGGTGTCAAATGAGTCAGGGGATGCAAACTTGAGGAGTAAATCACATTTGGTGTGAAGGCAGTGTAATGTAATGTTTTTTGTCCATTTTCCATGACTGGCATTAAAGAAGAAACTGTTTCTTAGGAAACAAAACAACTAACAACCCAAAGGAGAAGCACAGAGGTGGGAGTGTAATGCTGCAGGGTTGACACAAACCTGTTATGCTGATGTACTTTGAAACATGCAGACTTTTAAACAATAATTCAGATGTTTTTACTTTAAAAATGAACACGGTGAAGCTATTAGGTAAATGTGAACTAATATTTACAGCTTGAACTTGAGAAATGGTGTTAATGGAAGTTAAACCTGATATCAGTTTCACATCCTCCTGACCTCAGGCAGAAACTCCGAACTGATCCAGGAGAGAAAACAGGAACAAAGAATAACAGCTGGAAAACACCTTCACAAGATGATCTGCTTACCTTCTCACTGCCAAAATACATCAGGTTTTTTCCATCAAACTTCACAAAGCGCTTCTGGAAAACATAGTTCCTAAAAAACACACATCACATGATCACAACCTGAAAAAGTTCATCTGAAACTTCAAACAAACATCTGATGTGAGTTGATCCTGCAACAACAGAGATGAGCCTCGGTGAACACCAGAGAAAATGTCTGAAGGAGCAGCCAGAGAGGAAAAGACTTGACACACCGAGAGGAGGAGCGGGAGGAAGAGCGAGAGATGAAGGTGACGAGACAGAGGCAGCTCCTCACGAGAGAGGAGACACAGGGAGGAGCAGAAAGGAGCAGACACACCAGAGCAGCCGGGGCTGACCTGCGACCCCTGACAGGTACAGACAGAACAGCCTGTAAGTCTGGGTGAGGACATTCAACACACCTCCAGTTCAAGAACTGAACAACTATCTGAGCACTTGCAGCAGAAATCAAACGTACCCCTACTTGAACCACATGCAAATGCACTGTCTCAACTAGCTGTGTACATCAAACACACCCTTGTGGAGACAGCTTGTCCAGCCAGCCGCTGAGGATGGGTGGAGCTTTCTCAGACAGGGAGGTGTAGCTGGCGTAGGGGGAGATGGTCAAGTCTTCATCAGCATCGGCGAAGGTAGAGGCAGGCAGGGAGAGGCCGCTGACGGGGTGCGGAGCTTCCCCTACAGTGCTGTAACCCTGAATGTCTCCGGAGTGAAAAGCCTGCGACAAACGCTTTGTCCAGGACAACTTGTGAGTCCTGTAGGTGCAAAAGAAAAGTGGAGAGACAACATCTGATCTTAACAACAGTCTAACTCTCAGATTATCCTCAGCTCGTCTGAGTTTATGGAGTTCTAGAAGTCGAAGCTCCAGTTTTGATAAAACGGCGTCTCCTGATGTTTTTGATTGTGTCAGTGTGTAACCTTCTTACCCATGATTCTCTGCGTGTCTCTCCTCATCCATCTTCATCTCTCGTTCATCACCTCTGCTCCCCTCATTCTGCAGGACAAATTATTCAGTCGGCATGTACTTCTTCTTTCTGAGACAAATATGCTCTCCGTTACACCATCAGAAAGGCAGGGGGCGGGGCTTGTCAGGCCTCACCTCGCTCTTGTGTGGAGGTCGTTTAGACTGGTAAACAGTCTCACAGTACGGGCTGATCTCCTCATCGGGGTCATCTGTTGAGGCTGTCAAACAGAGCAATGTGTTCTTCATCACAGTAGAAGTACTGGACTGACATCAATGAAAAGCTGATTACTAATTTAGTCCCATTCGTACTGTAGTGTTTACTGTTAGCATCACAAAACAGTCACTGTGTTAAGAAAAACCTGTAGACTGGAGTCAAAATAAAGACCATCACTCAGTTTTTTTCAGCTGTACTTTCCTAATTATTCACTAAATATAAAAATATAACATATTTAACAGTTTTTTCTAGTCTCACTTCAATCATCTTTTTTTCATTCCAGGTGGTCTTTTTATTATGACTGTGCCGTTTTCAGCCAAAATTTGGAAAAACTGTTGTTTTCTGGAATATAGTTTCTGCAGAAAAGCAGTGGTTTATGGGAAATTCACCTGAGTTGTGGTCAGGACTGGTGCAGAGTAAGACCACCCCCACTTCCCATCATCCATCTGTTTAAATGCTCTCCCGCTAGCTTACAGGCCCTCACACCAAATAAACACTCAGAACCACAGATTAATCTGAATTTTCATCATAAGAAAAATGCCACAAGAAGACGCTAAAAACACAATTTTCCTTTGAGTGGGTCTTAAATTCAATATTAATTGCTGCAGCAAATTTAGCAATTAGATTGTACAATGAAATTGATAATTTAACAATTGTATTGTTTTTTTTTGGCAAATTTTATAGTTAATGAAAATTTTCTTTTTTTTTTGTTTTTTTTGTTTCACATTGTTATTTTGTTGTTTTATTATTTTGCTGTCAAAGTAAGGTATAACTGTTGCTTTTTTTGTCGTTTTCTACCTGCTGCAATTATTTTAGAGCTTCACAAATATTATATATATATAGATAGAGAGAGAGAGAGAGAGGGAGAGAGAGAGAGAGAGAACATACTACATATTTAGTTAAAACATTTGAGTATTATTTTTACAAATTTTGTATTTAAAAAAAATACTGAAAAATATAAATATAAAATATAAAAATTGTTGTAAATGTAACTTTTTGCACAATTTGAATATTTTTGCAATAATTAATAGTTGCATATGCTGTAATATAATTGTATTAATTTAGCCTATGTTTATTATTAATATTAGTGTTCATTTTTATAAATATTTTTGTTAAACCTAATTTTGTATGTGTTTATTTTTTTTAGCTTCATTTCAGATGTTACCATATTTTAAGTGAATTAAATGTTGAGCGCACATTGATGTTCTAACACTATTTTATGGTTTGTAAATATAGTCATAAAAAACTTTTTATTGTCTTGTTTTATTTGTTTGCTTGTTTTTTGGTAAATTTTCCATTTGAAATGCAACTACGCATTTTTAACATGAATGCACCTATTTTTAAGATGGAAAATACAAACTAAATCAATTCATATTGATTTACCATTTATTAATAATACCAATCTTAAAAATATCTTTCCTTAAATTTTATATTTTTTCATGTTAATATCACAATGTTAGCATTATTCTTTGATCTTTAGCTTGTTTTTAGCTTCCAAATAACCTATTGCAGCATTTTTACATCAC
The DNA here is from genome assembly GCA_036245035.1 of Adrianichthys oophorus. Lineage (NCBI taxonomy): Eukaryota > Metazoa > Chordata > Actinopteri > Beloniformes > Adrianichthyidae > Adrianichthys > Adrianichthys oophorus. The sequence continues at coordinate 1,547,946 of BSAI01000038.1, forward strand.
AATTACAAAAATGTACACACGTTTCAATAGATTTTATGTTATGCTTTTAACATTGATTTTCATCTTTCTTTATTTTGTTTCCAACTACCAAAGAAAAGTTTATATTTTAAACAGTTTATTCTCCACTATTGCATTTAAAAAGTATTTTGAGACCCATAGGAACATCGGGTGTACCGTACTTTGAAAGAACCTCACTGCTGCAGCTCTTTATCAAACCTCAGTCAGGCTGGACTCAAAGACTGGAAGCAGTTAGAAGGCAAAGAGGGGTCAGAGCACTTCATGATTTCCTCTTTTATGTAGCGACCTGCCAGCTGCATATATTTCACCGTTTCTGAGGTTGTTAGTGTCTCACATCTAAACAAACAACTCACCTCTGGCTGATCCTGAGGAGTTGTTGCTTAAAGTGCTGCCCCTGAAAACAAGAAGTAAAGGGTCACTTTGATTAATGATCCAGGTTAGAGACTTTAGAGCTCAGACTGCTGCTCTGAGAGTAAAGGCAGGTAGTGGAGAGTAAAGGAGGAGAATCTGGGAACAGAAGCACCTGGACATGGATGCTGGTTCAGATCAGACTATGACATACAGTCCTGTTAGCTCACTGGATAAATGCAGAGTCCTGAAAGATGCTGAACACTTCCTCCATCATTCCAACCCAAAAACGTTTGAAACTGTGGTTGAATTATTTTGATTTTTCACCCAAAGCATTATTGATGTCTCCAGATAATAAAAAAAATAAAAAGTAGATTTGTTTAGTTGATTTATAATTATAATCCAGGTGGCTATGGAGCAACGGTAGGGCGGTCGACCTCTGATCAGAAGATTGCAGGTTCGATTCCCGCCTTGCCCGCCTTCCCATGTGTCGAAGTGTCCTTGGGTAAGACACTGAACCCCACATTGCCCCTGGTGGAATGTTGGCACCAGTGTTCGGCAGCAGAGTCGCCATCAGTGTGAGTGTGTGAGAATCTGACTGTAAAGCGCTTTGGGCCTTGAAGGAAGGCAGAAAAGCAAAATACAAATTTACACCATTTACCATGTTATGATCTTCTTACTCGACCTGCTTCAGTTTTAACCAAACTGCACTTTTACTTTCGACTTCCTGTAAAACTTCAGTTCCGTCGCTGGTTTAAACTGCAGATTCTACAAAGGAACATGAGTTTATTGGTTCTGTTCTTTCTTCTCCTTTGTTGGGAATTTTTACTATCCATCCATCCCCTTAATTCATTCATCCTCCATTAACCCATCCATCCAATCTTCAATAATCCATCCATCATTCTGTCGATCCATCCATCCATAAGCTCTACTTCCATTTACCCCTCGATCGCCCTGTTTGTCTGTCCATACATCATCCATTTTCTTTTAATTCATCTATCCATTCACCCCTCTGTCTATCTATCTATCAACCATCGATCCATCCATCTGCCTGTTTCTCCTGGATAGCTCCTGCCTCTTGTATCTGTGGCTTAAATCCGTCATTAACAACCAAACCTTATGGTCATAGAAGAGGAGGGGGTAAACTAACAGCTTTATCTTCAAACTCATTTTTCTCTGATCCACAATAGACTGGTACAAACTCCACCACTGCATCTCCCTCTCTCTCTTTTTGGACTGTGCAACATCAATCCTCACCCATCTTTAACTTCTAACAGCAGATTGTGGTCTGAAAAACCCACCTGTACTTCTCATGGTTCCTCTCTGGTGTATTTCTGGGCGGAGTCGGCGGGGCTAACTGTTGACTGCAGTAACTCCTCCCTCCATTGGGGGCAGTAGAGACAAGTGGGGAGCCCCAGTAGATCTCATTGGACACCATCTCCACCGCCGGTCCTCTGGGAGAACCTGAAGGTGGGGATCCAGAGAGCCGGCTGCTGTCCAGACTGTCAGAACGAACCACTAGAGAGGACAACAACTGTCTCTGCTCTGAGCGCACAGGTGAGGAGGAAGAGGGGGACGAAGAGGGCGGAGACATGGAGGGCACAGCCCTGCGGTTCAGCCGAGGAGGGACAGGGGGCAGTGACCCGAGTGTGTCACACAAAGAGAGGCTGCGGCTGGGCCGGGTCCTGCCCGCCTGCCTTTGTTTCTGGCTGTGGTCAGGAGTGGGCTCTGAGCTTAAGCTGTTCTCAGAAGCGGGCGTGTCCGAGCTCATGTCCTCCAACACGGTGAGGCAGATGGACTCCTGGGACAGCCTCCTGCGTGGAGGCGGGGTGGGGTCCGGTAACGGGCAGAAGTTGATTGGCACAGTCCTGCTGCGGTTGAAAACAGTTCTGGGTTTGGGGACCGGTTTCACCGGACGTCTGCTGCTTTCAGAGTTCTGCGACATGGAAGACAGGTCTGGTGTTGAACTGTTGCTCAATCCAGCTGAGTTACGTGAAGCTGTGGCGCTCCAGCCCGGCTCTGTCATGGACTGACAGCGACCGCGTGGGTTATCCGCCTTCTGTCTCTGGATGAGGTGGACCAGGCGCAGGATCCTCTTCCTGTGTCCTGTGGCCGTTACACCCAGACTGATCAAGGCGTCATGGTCCAGGTGCGTGAAGTCTCCTGCCAACAACAAACTGGCTCTCTTAAAGGAGTCCAGGTACCTGTAGAGATGACAGCAGACATCAGAAGACGTTTCTTTACATGAAAACAAGCTGGATCATGCCTTTACCTGGAGGGATTAGAAAACAACGAGTAAACAGAATGAAGCTCCTCTAACAACACACTGTCTGTGGTTGAGTCTTGAGTGTGTCTGACGTCTTCAACAGGCTTGAATCTCCAGTTTTCCTCACAACATTCAGATGTGCAAGAACATGTTTGGTTCCATGCCGTGGTCCTCACCTCTCCAGATGGATCGCTGCCAGAAGCGTCTCAACCGGCGTGCTTCCATCCAGCGAAGCCATGACAACCATGGAGTCTGGATAAGGATTCGTCTCCTTCACCAGCTTCAAATGCTTTGGCCATCCCTGACCTACAGCAGCAGTAAAGGAGAGAAGTCCATCTGAGGAAGACAAGACAGAGTCAGACATGTGATCTGTGCTCATCCATCCTCATCTCTAGCTGCTGCGGGAACAGTCCTCCTCTCAGCGACACGTTCACCCCCCAGGTATGGTACCAAGCTCCATGCAGAGCATAGTGGCATTGCCATGGCAACTGTTTTTATGACTACACAAAGCAGCTGCTCAACTTCGGTCCAGTATCTTTTGCTTTTTGACAAAAAATTTAAAAAAACAGTATCTTCCTCGAAACACAAAAAAAGTTTAGAAGAGCAGTGAGAAGAACAACTGCTGGAGGACAAAGAGAGATTGTCTGCTGTCAGCTGTTACTCATCTTCCTGCAACAGTCAGCCAATAAAACACCAAAGCCACACCTTCACTTCCCAAACCTGAAGCATCTGCATCTATAATTGCAGTTGCTCAAGAGACCATTGATCTTCAGCTGAGGCTCAGACAGTCGGAGGAGAATGGGACCTTTCATTCAGAGCTCACTCAACACTGTGTCTTGTCTGGAGGATCTCACAACACATAAAAGTGAAAAGACTGGAGGACGCAACGTTCTCATGAGGACGGAGCAGCAGTCCATTTATAACCAGCCGTAACACACACACAGGATGCAGGGAG
>BSAI01000038.1:1551932-1595230 GCA_036245035.1 Adrianichthys oophorus
GGGGGGGGGGGGGGGGGGTTTGGGGGTGTGCATGGGGGGGGCGCTTTGAAGGCAAAACTCAGTGGAAAGTTTTACAAAATTTGGTGTTCTCCATTCTGATGCACAGCTCTGTTTTCTGTGAATGCACGGAGTATGGGAAGTGTCAAAATTCAAACCAGGATCCAAATCCAGAAATCTTCCAGAGGACAAACTTATTTAATGGACAGCCTACCTCACTTCATTCAGAACCTATCGGGTTCCACAACAAACCATCAGCTGATGTCAAAAGAAAAAGCAGGAAGTTTGTTTCCCCTGTCAGGTGGATCATATCTTCATCAGATTGTTGTTGTGCAACCTGAAGGGGAGGGGCTGTGAACCCAAACACTCTCAGTTTATGAACCCATAATGCACAGTGGGATCAGCCCTTACATAGTGACTCACAGCATCATCTGAACCGGACCCCAAAGTCTGTCCTGATTGGCTGAAAAACCCAGGACACTTCTACTCCTGAGGTCCACTGATCTAGAGCTGCAGAGCTGCTTCTGTCTCTCAGGACCTCCACCCTTTTGTTTTTTTCAGTTTTCACTTCGACCCTCTTTTTTGCAACACATAAAGTAACAAAGAAGGATATTCTGAGAAGGAATTTACTACAATTTTCTATATTTCCTTAGATAAGATCAAAAGGATAAAAGATAAATAGCTGTTGGAAAAGCGGCATTTGTGTTTTTCCAAAACAATAAAGCTTGCATCCATCACTGTACTGGATGAATGATGACAAACAGAGAAAAGTATAAAGACCTGAGTGTGATGTGAGATTTTAAAAATGACTGAAAACAGATGAGTTTAAGACTGCAACTAATTAAAATTCAATTCCAGATGAATCCACAGAAAGAGATGTTTGCCCTCCATCATCTGAACTGGAAAACAAGACACCAGTAAATCTCTGGAACCTCTGCCTTTCAAACAGTGAAGATTTCATGATATCATCACTGACAAACACTATACAAAATGTTCTATTTTGAATATGATATCCTCCCTCATCCATCTTCTGAACCCGCTGAATCTTTTTGGGCTTACAGGGCAACTGGAGCCTATCCCTGCTGCTGTTGGGTGAAGGCGGGGTGAAGCCTGAATGGGTTACCAGTCCGTTGCAGGGCCACACACACACAAACGCAAGGACAACTGCAGCTTAGTCACCAATTAACCTATGAAGAATGTTTCTGGACCGTGAGAGGAAGTTAGACTTCCTGGAGAAAACAAACACATGCACGAGGAGAACATCCACACAGAAAGGTCCTAGCTGGGATTTGTGAGGCGAGAGCGCAAACCACTGCACCGCTATGCACCGTTTTGACTATGTTTTCTTTTGCATTTTATCTGCAACTAGAATTTAAAATGTTTTATGTGAGACGCAAACTAACAGCTTTTTTTATTGTTTTGTTTAACTATGACAGAACCTTAAAGGCTCCGAGCCATCCAAATAGTTGAAAGAATCACTTTCCCTTTTATTTAGACATTTTCAATGTCTAAAGCAATTCTGGTAGCTCTACAGGCTAATGTTTAGCTGTGGATAACAGGCAAAGGCAGGTTTAAGTCTAAACATTTCCTACACAAGTGTTTGAAAGTTCTTTACAGTTAGAAGGGCAAATTAAAAGCTTATGGACAAAAATTACAAGTGAAACCAGTTTAATTAAACACACTTTAAAACAAGAATGAAAGAGAAGAGCACAGTTTAGATTGTCAGCTGTCACATATCAAGATCAAAAAGGAACAGATTTTTGTCTGGACTTGAACACTGTCATCAAAGAGAACGTTCAAGATCTTTGTAGCATGAAACTGGTACATCACTGTGTTTAGTCCTGACTAAGCAGCAGTAGAAGATCTGTCCTTGAGCTTCTCAGAGTCCCAGCGGGTTCACGAGGAACAAGCATGTCTGAGATGTTCTGAGCAGCAGTGATCTGGAGGCATTGCAGCTGCTTTACTGAATCCAACAGCAAATGTTCCAGCTGGAGATGAAGGTGTGAAAAAGTCTCTCTTGGTCTGGTTTACAATGAAAAGCTTTGATTTTTGTGATGTTTTTAGGAAGCAAAATGCTGGTGACATTATAGATGTACTCTGACTGTTAATGTTCAAGACAGAATCCATGATTACACCTGGATTTATGGCAAAATGTACTATTCACATGACTACATTTTAAGTTGTAACTTTAACAACCTTTCCAGGGAGTATTCAAACTGCTGCTTTGGTATGATGCATGCTGCAAGGCGGTTACTGAGGAAGAGACGGATAAGAAGGTACCCTGATAAGTGTTTATGACATATAGATTGTTGAGAAGTAATGTGAGAAGCAATGTGTATCACGTTAAAAGTTGTTTTAATGAGCCTGCCTGCATTCATCCAACCACATTTTAATGAGTTACTGTGTCTCATCGTTCCTCCACGTTTGTCCCCATCCTATAATGACCAGCTACGGTGGCTGTTTTAGTCCAGTTGTTTTGCTCCGGTCACAGAGCCTATTCAGATTGAGGAAAGTCAGAACCGGAGCTCAGTCTGAGAGGAAACGAACCAAGATCCCCTCGAAAGATGGGTCTGAGAGTTCCTGGTGCCGGACCAGGGTCTGTTTGGGTGTATTCAGACTACTGCTGTGAATCGATTAAAAAAAAAAAAAGAATCAGATTAATCATACTTTTGGATTGTGATTATTGACTTAATCACAGTGTTTTACTTGGTAAATTTTATACAACCACACGGGGCTTTTAAACAAAAAAAGGCCAGAGAGAACATGTTTTTCTTCATTTTTATTGTCTGAAATGTTTTAATTTGTAAAGTGTTAACTCAGATTTCCCAGAAATGTCATTTGTGTGCACAAAACACTTCAACAGTAAGATAAGCAGAACTGTAAAGACTTTAATGTCTGCAGTATTACTCCAAGAAAACAAAGAAGCTGATATACAGCCATAAGAAACAAACGTTGTGTTTCTGCACTTAAAATAGTCCCGGTGAATACTCAAATCTGATTGGCTTCTGGGTACTAATGCGCACCTTAAAAAGAAGTTCCGGTCACATAGCCCAAATGTTCTATATCACTGAGCAGGCTTCTTTAAAACAAACTTTTTGCTTCATCATCTGGATAAAAACAAGCGGTAAGAGGTGAACTTGCTCTCTGAACTGATGTTTTATTGAACTTATGACGATCAGCATACATTTCGCTTTCCTTTCCTTTGCCGCTGCAGTTGCAGTCTGCAAGCCCAGCGACGCATTCTCGTGTTACCGTGACAAATGGCCGCACCGCTAATCAAAAAGTCTGCTTTTTTTGAAAAGATAAAAAGCATAAAGTACTAAACATTTGTTGAAAATGTATTCCTTTTGTAAGTGACAATGGTATAAGAGGAATAATGCCTGACACGAAGTAGAAAACTGCTGCTTCTAACATGAAATTAATCTGCGTTAATAAATCATAACGCTTTCATTTTTTCTAATTATTTTATAGCGTTAACACGTTAACATTGACAGTCCTTTTTCAGACTGAAATCTTTTTCCAGATTATCTGGGAAAACAAACTCTGCTTTACTTTAAGCGAACCAAATGTGTCCAGTCTGAATACACCCCAAATTACAGTTACAAGGAATGTGAAGAAAACCGTGCAAATAATAATCCAGATGATTACCATTTCTGTACTGATTAGCATCCATGCAGTAAGCAAAGCTTCATGCTGCTTTCTTGGATCTCCATTTAACATTTTGTTTATAAAATGAAAACATTGATTGTTTAAAGTTGAACATCTTCATTCAGAGTCTTCATCAATGTTTAAAGGTGTAAGCTGGTCGTTTGGATCCACAGATGCACTGAACTCATGATGTTTCTGCTTCTTTCTTTAAATGATCAAAGCATCTCATGGTTCTACAGAAAATCCTCATTATGGATCAACTCAACATTTCAATTCAATTCAATTTTATTTATATAGCCCAATATCACAGCCACAGCCGTCTCATTGGACAACAACATTTGTGATTTACATCGGACTGGAACTGAAAGAACTGCAGACTCCGCCTTCATCTCAGTTACTGAATTCAGAATTACGGAGTTCTTTCATTTTTCATTGTTTCCTCCAGAACAAGGAGAACAATGGACCAGGATGGTTCTGAGCATGCTCGGCGAGACAGAGAACACACAACATTGCGCGATGTTAAAACCAGACTGATGAAGTCACTTGGATTAGAGGTTTCAAGTCCAGATTCCATGACTAACTTTAAGTCAATGTTACCTGGAGGAATACGGACCTTCAGTGACATGCTGCTACACATGCTGGGGAAGAAACCCTGAAATGATGCAAGAATATGAGAGTATAGGTAAGAAAATCCAGAGCTGATGCTGTTAGGTCACTTATGACGTTGTCACTGTAACGGTTTCCTGTAGCAGACGAAGAAACAAAGTCTGACAGCCAAAAAGAAAACCAACGAGGACACACACACGTGCACACACACGCATACGCACACGCAGACAGACACACTCAGACGTCAGCGCTGTCCAGCAGGAAGTGGAGGAGGAAGTAAGTCACAGCAGCTTCCTCCAGCAGAATTCTGTTTCTCTGATCCCAGATCGGCCCAGTTCAGTTCTGGGACCAGAACAAAGCCTTGTGCATGTTCTCGTGCAAACTCTGGTATTTATGGAGGAAGACTGAGGGTGTGAGAAGGTCATTTTTCTGACTCAGGACAGAGGTGGAAATGAATGCAGAGAACAGAATTGTTTGCTCTTTGAGTCTTCATCTCTTGATCATCTGTGTTCCTTCATTAGTTTTTGTTCCATTTCTGACTCCAGAACTTTGCAGAACCGAGACACAACATAAGACAGGTTTCATTTTTGAGCAGCTCTGATGGGGGTCATTCAGGGACAAAGCAAATCAAACTGCAGCAGCTAACAAGAACAATGAGAACCCACCAAAGGTTACCAACCAGTCAGAACTTTCTGATCGGGTCTGAGAAACAGCAGAAAGCTGCAGAAGCATCTGAGAGTCTGGAGAGCTTTTCAGGGAGGCAGGAAGTCAGGGAGCAAGGCAAGGAAACGCAGCGGGAGGATACGGACACTCCCATCCCACTTCCACCTCCAAACACACGCCAACACCAGAGACGGGGGCCCAGAAACGACTGTCAACAACTGAGGGCCCAAACTGAGGGCAGAAACTTTCAGACCAACCTAGTCCCAGCTGAAGCCCAAACAGACTCTCAGTTCTGAGCTGGTGGTGGAGTTTTAAGAACAGGATGCAACCTCTTCACTGATCCATTTTTCAAAATAAAAGCCAAACATTCCCAGCATTCCTTCTGAGCTCTCCACTGAACCAGAAACAGCCAAACTCATCAGCAGCCGGCCTTGGTCTTCCCTCCCCCACCTCACCTCTTCACCCCAGCCCCCCCTTCATGTATCTGACCTGTTCTTGTAATCAGCTGTGAATCTGCAGGAGAACAAAACACAGGATGCAAAGGTCCCTCACACCGCCACACAGGAAACGCACGCAAAATCTTCAGGACGTCCTCCTCTGCAGCAGGACCTCACTGCTCACATTCTCCAAGACCAGACCAGCAGAACCCAAGGAGCTGAAGGACTCCTGCTTTCATCCCGACTCCAGAACAACCGAATCCACATCACCCATCCTCATCTTCATTTCACAATAAAAAACACAAACATTGAAAATAAAATAACAGAAACTAAATAAATTTTAATTCCGATAATATTTTCAAAATAGACAGGTTAAAGTAATAATATCGTTGGGCTCTGTTGGCTAGTCTGGAGTGGACAGGCTCCACCCACCTCACGATGAAACAGGTGAGGGGGAATGAAAATGATGAACGTTATAATAGATCAGCCTGTCCAGTAAAAAGTCCATTTGATGGATCCAAATGGAAGTCCTGCTCCTGAAGGCGGATCAGAACCGGGGATCCTTCTAATGTGAGGTGTTCAGGTTCTGTTCTAACAACAGTCACTCTTCCTGCAGACTCTGAAAGGAGTCTTCCTCTTCATTCAGCCCTTCCTCATGTCTCAGAACCTTGAACACACCCTTCCTCCTCTCCTCGCTCCTCTCCCTCAGCTCCTCATATTCCTTCTCTGTCTTCATTTCCATGTCCTGATGTTTCTGCAGGCAAAGGCCTGGCAGCATCTTCAGGCAGGCAGAGCTGGAGAACAGGGACTGTTCAGCAGAAAACATGACAGAGCAGAGGACCACCAGAACAAGACCATCGACTGTTTAATAGAACTGGACTGAGCGAGTGTGACGTCATCCATAGAAAATGCCTTACTTCCAGCTCCAACTAAATGAAGCCAATTCTATCCAGTTAAATTTGTTGCTAAAGTATTGTCTGTCTGTAAAAAAGGTTTATACTTGTAATAGTAAATTTGTGCGTCTGTAGAAACCTTTTCTAACTGTAGAAAAAAAAATGTCCGTCTGTCAAAAAGTTATGTGGTTGAACTATGAGATTTGTTTTTTTCTACAAGTATAAAACATTTTTACACACACACACAAATCTCGTACTACAACTACAAAACTGTTTTTTTAGAGAGACATTTTTTTTTCTACAGTTAAAAAATATTTTTACAGACACACTAACTTATTAGTACAAGTACAAAACTTTTTTACAGACAGACAATACTTTAGTAACAAATGTAACTTCATAAACAAGAACATGTTAAGAAAAGTATCGGAGCAAGAATGTTTTTTTTTTTAAATTATTTTTACAAATATGTTTATTTCTGTATTACTGTTTATTTCTCTATAGAAGTCTATAAGAGTTTGGCTTTTGGGAACCAGCAGGTACTTTCTGTTGAAATGCCAGAGGGGAAGGGGTCACTCAGTCCAGTTCTCATATACAGTCAATGCAGCAGATGTGTCTGTTCTTGCTGCTGCACTGCGCTCACGCCCCCAAGACTAAAGATAAACACAACAGAAACAAAGATGAAGACAACCATAAATCTGAGCCATTCGGAGGTCAGGATCTGAAACAAACATCACATTCCTGAAGAAGGGGTCAGGTACATTTACCAGCCCCAAAAACAGCAAGAGCCTAGAAAGTCCTCCAGGAACCAAGACAATCAATAATCAGGACCGCATTAAAGTTATAAACACTGAAAAGAAACATCCAGAAGGAGGACCATGTGCTGGACCACCATAGAGGTGATGTTCACAGACCAGTCCAGTCAAAACCCCCACAGACCAGTCCAGTCCAGTCTAATCCAGACCCCTTCAGACAAGCAGAGATCAGTAAAGTCCAGTCCAAATACCCACAGACTAGCAAAGCCCAGTGCAGTCCACTCCAGATCATCTTTGACCATCACTGTCTAATCCAGTTCAGTCCAAACCCACAGACCACTAAAGTTCAATCCAGACCCACACAGACCAGCAGAGACCAGTACAGTCCAGTCCAGACCAGCAAAGTTCAGTCCAGACAACCACAGACCAGTACATATAATCACAGACACATAAAGAATATATATTTTTGAACCACTGATACAAGTTAGAAACTGGTTCTGGATCAGACTCCTCCAGTGGGTCATACTGGTCGTGTACTGGTTGACCTGGCTTCCAATAAAAGTGCCTCAGGACTGAACTGGTTCTGAATGTGAGTTGGACTAAAAGAAGCTGAGAGGCCGGAGCGCAGCGCGGGAGAACAATGGAGCTGCTCTGTTGTGGAGAACAGACAGCTGATTGTTCCTGCCTGAGGCTGACGGAACACTGGGAACACTGGGAGCACTGGGAACGCTGGGAGCAGAAAGCTGGGATCCAGCTCCTGAATGTTCTGACAGTAGAACGTGTGAGCACTGCCTTCAGGTGCTTCCTGTTTGAGTTTGTTTCCTTTCTGCTCAGTCAAAGTCTGTCTTTAGACTGTTTGATTCTTCAATACCTTGTGCCGACCGGGTCTGCTTCGTCCGGACCAGAACCGACACTGAAGAAAACTACCCTGCTCAGAACGACTCTGATGTTTATGCAAAGGCACATGCGCCACAGAGGGTCTTGAAATCTGGCCCGTGATCCCATGAGCTGAGAACAGAACCATGACCCGGGATGTTCTAAAGCAGGTAATTCTGTGTGTGACTGGACAAGGCATCTATCTGTCAAAGTCAACTTAGTAGAACCAACAAAACCAAAGCAACCAAACAGAACGCTCGTAGAACACAGAAACATTGTTAAGTGTCACACTGAAGCTTCACCCACGTCTGCAGCTGATTGGTTCAAATTGACTCTGTGGTCAGCTATCCCTGATTTCTTGATCAGAAACTGAGAGGAAGTTGCTTCATTGCCGCAGACTTTGCCTCACTTCCTGAAAATGCTCTGATACAAGATAAGTCTCATTGTGATCTCTGCAAGGGTTGCAGGTTTGAATCCTGCAGGTCTCCACCTTCAAACATGAAAGGCAGAAGCTGCTCTCACACTGGTTCTGATGCATTTGAACACAACTGACGAAGACGAGAGCGCCCCGGATGAAGGAGCACCTGTTTACAGCACAGAGCAGTGTGTGCGGAGGTTTCACAGACTGCAGTCCAGTTCTGGTTCTGAGTGATCATACAGAACATACAGCTCATGGATGTTCCATCTTTGTCTGTCTGCCCTTTTAGCAGCTGAAGACACTGCCTGGAGCTGAAGAAAGCAGAACCAGATAATTACATAGAAAGCAAACAGCCAGAACCTGAACAGAATCCATGCACAGCTGTAAAGCAGCTGCTGGATTTTGGATCATCTGAGTCCGTCTGTCTCAGAATAACTCACTCTGACTCACACCTGTCTGCGCCTGTGCGTCAGGCTGCCCCTGGGAGACCCCGAACCTGAGGAGCCAGGTTTGGACCACAGCCACCGAGCAGAGCCGGAGACAGTCGAGATTCCGCGGCCGCCGCCTCCCGTGGGACTCCGAGCTCCACAGAACAAAATCTCTACTTGAGTGGAAACAGATTGAAAGCGTCTCACCTCGGGTTCGGTCCGCTTCCAGGCAGGACCCGTTCGGGCCAGCCGGGGTCCCTAATGGGCTGTCAGAAGAGTCTATCCCGGCGAAAAAGCTGGTGCAATCCTGGGAGGCTGTGGGTGAGACTGGGAGCTCTGGGAGGAAACTCTGGTCTGAGCGGGAACAAGTCAGACAAAGCTAGCACCGCTGCAATTTCCGCCCTCCTTCAAAATAAAAGACTGGAGAGCGAAGGACTTCCGGTAGACCTTTTTTGTCCTAAAATAGATGGAAATACAAACATGTTAAGAAGTCATTTAATAAATGTGTGTCTTTATAACACAAATGGCTAAATAAATATGTGCATTAGTTATTGGTATTTTTTAAATTAGGGTTGGCATTTCTGGAGTATCCTTTGTTCAGGACAAACTTCCTCACTTTGTTGTGCCAACTTCTGCAGCAAGACACATCTGTTCACTTTGTCACAATATTGTTTTCTTGTTTCTTGTTCAAACTACAATATCTGTTTTTTAATCATTGTTTCAGTTAAACAGAGTTTTTACTTTGATGCATTTGTTTTCACTTTATTTTGAATAAATGAACTTCCTTTTTTGTCATTGCAACAAATACAGATCCAGGTACTCTACAACAAAATTGCTCACTATAAACTTGAACCTTTGTGCACTTTAACAGAAGCTATGCAGATTTTCATTGCTACTTTTGTTTCGAAGGGAAAGTGAATTTGCAGTTGAGTGAAGGATTCTTTTTCTTCATCACTCATTCCTCACTACGTCGCTCCTTCAAGCAATAATCCATCTCATGTTGCACCAGAGAGCTTCTTCAACAAATACTGACGAATAATTGAAAGAAGGTTTAAAGACCCACTCAGAGGAAAATTGTGTTTTTTTAACCTGTTCTTGTGGCATTTTCTGATGATAGAGAAAATTAAGCTCAACATTGCATTTCTGGCTATTTCTTCAGAAGATGAAAAAATGCTACGTTAAAAATAAGCTGGGCGGGCCACCAGCTCGCTGCTCCTCTCCATTCTGATGCATCCACTTGCAGATAAATTGATCCATGCACGTCTTTGTTTTTTTCCACGTCTGAGCTGGAATCTGGATCAAAAGTGTACGGCTGGATAGCTCCTATGTTGCTCGCCATTTTTGTTGAACCAGTAATGTCAGGTTGGGGTTGTGAAGGGCTGTAGGCTTGCAGGAGAGAATGTAAACAAAGAACTCTCAGTAATGCCAACAGTTTGACCTACAGCTTTCTAATGAACTCCTGTGGCTCTACAGAAACTATGTCCTAGAAAACAACAGGTTTTTAGATTTTGGCTATAAACAGCACATTCACAACTAAAAGACCACTGGGAAGGATTTTACATTCGATCAAAACATGATCTGAGTGGGATTTTAAACTCTACAAGGCCCTTTTTGTCTGTCTCCAGTCTGAAAAGCTTAAACATCTTATCCCAATGTTTTCAACTACAACAGGTGCATGAGTAATATTGGTCAATAAGGAAAGTAAGAGATGGGAGATCTGAGCCCCCATCTACCATCCCAAAACTGGCAAAGTTGGAAAACACTAAATGTTGCAACTTTTCCAAGGGCCACCTGAGCTTCTACAATTGGAAGCATATCCCATTCACAACAATGTTAGAAGTCCAACTCTACACATAACATATCTGTGCACATTTTGGTTTGCAGTGTTTCTACGCTATATTTTGGTTAACCTTACTCTGTCTTGCTGTTTGGTAGACTTTTGCAGTGCACGTTTGCATGCTTTTTTTTTACAGCAGACCGTGTTCTGTGTTCTGATTGGCTGATGACCTTGTCAGTCATTCTCCTCTGTGCCGTGTCTCCTGTACATAATGCATTCATTTTAGATTTAGAAAAATCTTCTATCGTGATCAGATCTTTGTTTATATTCTATAAAACTGGACTTATTTTTATGTGAAAGTTTGAACTTTGAGAGTTTAAACAAGATAGAAAAGTGTGAAAATATTCATTTCTGTCTGAGAAAAGTGTATACTGTGCGTAGTGAGGAGTTATACAGCATGAAAACATTTATAATCCTACTTTACTAATTTTAATATTGTGGGTTGTTTTTAGAACATAAACTCCATGATACACAAGGGAACACTGTATGCCTATTAATATTTATTGGTTTATTTTTTATTCATGACAACTCTAAGGAGGTTACATTTTAATTTATTTAAGATCAAATTTACACAACTTTTGAGACATAGTGTTGCCCTGCATGAGCCCCTTAATTAATGCTTAATTAAGTAATGTTGTTTTTTTTTTGTCATTGTCAGTTTCTAAATGACTGGTATAAGATTGACTGGGATTAACTTGGAGGTCCAGCATCGACATTTCTTTTTTTCAGTTTGAAACTGCTGCCACATGTATATCAGGAACTGTTGGTGTAATTATATATTTCAAAAATCAAGAACTAAGCTTCATTCAGAAACAAATAATTGTCCATGAAAGAAATCATGAATAAATAAATGTTAAAACTTAAAACAAGTGGTTTGATCAATGAGTGCAATAAACTATACTCAATTAAAACAAGTAGACTGGGATTCCATTACATCAGTTTATTGTTTACAAGTCACAATGTTGTGAAAAAGCAAACTTGTCAAAAGCATGGCAAATGGACTAACAGGTATAAAAATGTGGTTCAGAGAAAGATTCCCTGTGCTGTGACCTGCAGGCGTGCTAGGCTGCTGCCTTACCTGGAAACCCAAAGACACTTTAACAAACAGATTGCAGGTGACTCCCCGATAAGACCTTAACTGTCTGATGTTGAGAAGGATGGCCAACAGTTTGATCAGAGCTCATTGGAGCAGGCTTGAGACCAATAGATAAGTGCTTCTTCCACATGTTGAGTGAGAGTCTTTCAGAGGCGGATGGAGGAAGTCCTGCTGGACGTGTTGTCCTGTCCGCTCTGCAGCAAGAAGCTGGACGGTGGTGGAGTTTCCTCCTCGCTGCTGCTCCAACAACAATTAGAGCCGAGCAAGCAGGAAACAGGAAGCGCCTGAGACAATACAGCGGCAAGGGTCCTGACCACCACTGCATTCTTTGGCAGCAACGGAGGAAACGGTCCCTCATAACGTTTTCCCCGTGAGGGCAGGAAGAGTGCGCTAAACCTTCGTCACAAGGCCTGAACTGCATCACAGCCAGGATCTGTCCAGGCGTTCACCAAAAGACTCTGAACACACCACAGATCCAGCCGAGATTGACACAAGGCTAATGACAGTGCCACCTGGTCTGCTTCTTGCAAACAGGTTTTTTTTAGGGACTTATCCAGATCAGGCCTACAGGCAAACAGAGAGCTGATCAGACTCCCATTCAGCTGCAAGTCCGGTTATTCTAGTTTCTGTTTTTCTTGCCTCAACAGAGAAATCTGTTAACATTTACAAAATCCACAGCTAAGACACCTCCTTCCTTATCAAACTCTGTAATAAGCAGAAGGAGACCGCACATCTGGACACAGGATCTACAAGGAGGTTAAAGGTCATGGCTCATCCTCAAAAATCTATTGATCTATTTCAGAATAAATCATGAATCTGAAACATTTTGGATTAATACTGTGTAAAATAGGGTTGACCGTGTTGTAGTGGTTCGCACTCGCATCTCACAGTAGGAGGCCCTAATTCTAATCCCAACTAGGACCTTTCTGTACAAAGTTTGCATGTGTCGGTTTTCTCTGGGCACTCCATCTTCATCCTACGGTCCAAAAACCTGCTTCATAGTTGAATTGGTTTCTCTAAAATCGTCGCGAGGTGTGCATGTGAATATGAGTGTGTGGCCCTGAAGACTGGTGACCTGGTTAAGGTGTAGCCAATAGTAGCAACACTCAACTCAACACAGACTCAGCAAAAGCATTACCATTACCAGTACTGTTTGATCTAAATACAGGCTTTGCTACCATAAACCATGAGATACTTCTTGACAAGCTAGAAATGTGGGTTAACTTATCAGGTACAGTCTGGGTCAGATCTTATCTGGATGGGAGGGGTTGTGCCGTTTCCATGGTGATCATAGACCTGAGAGTTTCCACGTCATGTAGAGTGCCTCAGAGTTCCATTTTTGGACCTCTGCTGTTCTGCCCGTACACGCTCCCTCTGTCTGGGTCAGATCACATACCTTGATGTTTTGTATCGCAGTTATGCAGATGACACTCAGCTCTATGCAAGCCTATCACCTAATCAATGCGGTCCATCAGACATTCTCCGCTGTTGTTTAAGAGAAGATAAAATCCCAGATGTTGTCAAACTTCTTCCTTTGGGTTAGCCTTTACAGACAGAAGTCATTTTTGGAAACTAGAAGATAGAATGGAACTGAGGAGCTGTTTGTAGGGAAATAAGACCAACAGACAAATTTGAAAAACTGGTGCAGTGGACTGAGACTAAAGTTTCAGTGCTCACATTAACTCACTTTTATTACTTAAAGAAATGTTCATTTAAAGCTTGCCTTTATGGATTTACATTTTTTTCAATTTAAGTTATATTTTTTTCCTCTTCTTCTGTACATTCCTGACATCTAAATCTGTCTTTTTAAATATTATGCTTGTTTATTTAAGAATCCTCTTTGGTTTTTACAAATGTGAAGACTGTTCTTCCTGGGATCCACTTCTAAAAATACATAGAAGAGTTTCGAATAAGGATGACATCAATACATAGATAGTGTTTACAGCCATTTAAAATTCCAAAGATTCAAAGGAAAAGACAAAATAAAAACAATTCAATTTATGAAATTCCTAAGATAAAAGAGATAAATCAGCTTTGTAATGTAATGACACACACTGATTTTTCTAGATTCTAATCTTTGCTTTCAGAGTGGGAGAGGGAGAATTTTGACATATTTTTCCCACTCTGAGTTTTTGGAGTGTTGTGTTTTCATCAGGAAGAGAAGTTTCAAACTAAAGCTAAGAGCTGCAGCTTCAGGAGGACAAACGGATGCACCAAACTATCAGCCAGTTCAAGTCATTGGAACTTTATTGATCATCTGTCACACAGAGGAAAGAAAGAAACAGTATAAAAGTGATTGGTTGAGTTTCACCGGAGACATTTGTCCTCATTTACAGTTCAAATCGGCTCAATCATTTTACCCGCTAAACAAAGTTAAAAATCTTTAAACCATAGAACAATTTTAGAGGATCTTTGCAATTCAGAACATTTTTCCTTCAAATATGACATCACTATTAATCTATAGACTTTTTTTCTGCTGGTTTTTCTGTTATTGCTTTTCACGTTGAGGAAATTCTTCCGATTGGGTGTAAAATTGGATCAGAGGATCCCTCAGCACCTCCTCAGACCTTTTGGATCAGCAGTGAGGAGCAGAACCTCATTGGTCTGGATCCTGTGGAACCGTCTGAGGAGACAGAACAGAATTACATGAAAGGAGGATTCAGACTGATCACCTGCTGAAATCCAGGAAAAGAGCAGAACTGGTGTTTGCAGGCAGTCTGAGTTTCCTCTGTTTACCTTGAACAAACGGTGAGTCAGACTTGGACGTTTAACTGTCCTCGTCGTCGCTGTGGTGCGTCCTCTCCTCGCTCAGGCCACTCTCATCAATGTTCTCTAGAGAGTCGGCACGCTGCAAGGTCAGCTCTGCCGGGTCGATGCACGGCAGCGTGTTCTGCTCCGGATACATCCACGGCTTCAGCGTAGGGTTGTGTTTCCGCTTCCACTCTGTATACTTCAGAGCCGCCTTGTAGATCTTCTTCATGGCCTGAGAGCACAGAGATGGTGAGACGACATTTCACCAACACGCAACCCAGACTGAGACAAAACACCTGACTTCACCTTTGGAGCCACAAACTGAGAGACTCTGTTCACCACCCACTTTGGTAAAGAGCCTGCAGACCCGTGAAAGGTGGAGGTGGGGGGATGACCACATAGCACACACAAAAGACAAAAACCGATTCAGAAATTATATATTTAACTGCAACAAATAAAAAAATGTAATGCTGTGACATTTAAACTACTTAAAAAACTTGGGTGAGTGCCGCACCTCGAGGGTCCACCTGGGTCAGGTAGTAGAGGGTGGAGCCAGTGGCTCCATTGGACTCGATCAGGTATCCGGTCAGCAGAGAAACTGCTCTGACATAGCCCTTCTTTGGAGGATGTTGCTATGAAAACGAACAAAAAAAAAACATAATGCTATCTCGATAAAGGTCATGTCATCGTTTTCTACTTAAGCTAAAACAATGTCCTTGTTTCTCACCCTAAAACTAAAACGGCAAAAAAAAAAAATTCTGGTTCTGACACTCAGCTTCTATTTGTTTTATTTTTATATTTTTGGTCTTTTTGTTATTTTTTTACTTTTAGAAAATAACAGTTGTGGCTGCATCATTCATCATCACTCTCCTTTTTTGTCTATTGGCAAATGTTCCACATTAATTTATGTTTCACAATTCCGAATTCTTATCCCATTTCAGCCAAACAAATGCCCGTCATTAAACAGACTTCTGTTGTTGTTTAATACTTAAAATTTAAATAACAGTCCGATCAAGTTTAAATCAAAAGTTTTCCAAAAACACAATGCCAGGACCTGATTAACTTAATGACTCCAAGAATTCAATTTATGGGAAATTATCACAGGAGTTTGGTTTCTTTAGATGAAAGATGTTGTTTCCTTTGTACAGTCATAAGTCTGTGGTGCGCCAACTCTAAATGGCAGTTTTTAGCTGCCAAAAATCCTGTTAGACATACAGTGGGTACGGAAAGTATTCAGACCCCCTTAAATGTTTCACTCTTTGATATATTGCAGCTATTTGCTAAAATCATTTAAGTTCCTTTTTTCCTCGTTAATGTACACACAGCACCCCATTTTTACACAAAACAAACACAGAATTGACATTTTTGCTGATTTAAAAAAAAAAAAAAAATCTCACATGGTCCTAAGTATTCAGACCCTTTGCTGTGACACTCATATATTGAACTCAGGTGCTGTCCAGTTCTTCTGACCATCCTTGAGATGGTTCTACACCTTCATTTGAGTCCAGCTGTGTTTGATTCTACTGATTGGACTTGATTAGGAAAGTCTAACACCTGTCTATAGAAGACTTTACAGCTCACAGAACATGTCAGAGCAAATGAGAATCATGAGGTCAAAGGAACTGCCTGAAGAGCTCAGAGACAGAATTGTGGCAAAGCACAGATCTGGCCAAGGTTACAAGAAAATATATGCTGCACTTAAGGTTCCTAAGAGCACAGTGGCCTCCATAATCCTTAAATGGAAGATGTTCGGGACGACCAGAACCCTTCCTAGAGCTGGTCGTCCGGACAAACTGAGCTATCGGGGGAGAAGAGCCTTAGTGAGAGAGGTAAAGAAGAACCCAAAGATCACTGTGGCTGAGCTCCAGAGATGCAGTCTGGAGAAAGTTGTAGAAAGTCGACCATCACTGCAGCCCTCCACCAGTCAGGGCTTTATGGCAGAGTGGCCCGACGGAAGCCTCTCCTCAGTGCAAGACACATGAAAGCCCGAATGGAGTTTACTAAAAACACCTGAAGGACTCCAAGATGGTGAGAAACAAGATTCTCTGGTCTGGTGAGACCAAGATAGAACTTCTTGGCCTTAATTCTAAATGGTATGTGTGGAGAAAAGCAGGCACAGCTCATCCCCTGTCCAATACAGTCCCAACAGTGAAGCATGGTGGTGGCAGCATCATGATGTGGGGGTGTTTTTAAGCTGCAGGGACAGGACGACCGGTTGCAATCGAGGGAAAGATGAATGCGGCCAAGTTCAGGGATATCCTGGACCAAAACCTTCGCCAGAGTGTTCAGGACCTCAAACTGGGCCAAAGGTTCACCTTCCAGCAAGACAATGACTCTAAACACACAGCTAAAATAACCAAGGAGTGACTTCACAACAACTCTGTGACTGTTCTTGAATGGCCCAGCCAGAGCCCTGACTTAAACCCAATGGGGCATCTCTGGGAGACCTGAAAATGGCTGTTCACCAACATTTACCATCCAACCTGACTGTATAAAGATTAAAACCAAAATACACTAAAGTTCATTTAAGTTTACTATCAGGAGGTTTTGAATTTAAGATAAGCTTCTATATTATGTTCATATTACAGTAATACGTCAACATTAGGTAAGTTTATTGGAATTTAAAAGACTTTATGTTGATTATTTAAATCTGAAACCTGCAAAAGCAGCAATGAACACAGATTTTCATCTTCATGTTAACAAAACAACTTCATGTTCAAAACCTAAATATTGTAAATAAAGCTAAATCACTGATGCCGCCCTGAATAAACGAAACCAGTAAAACGTCTAGTTCTTCGTGGCTTTTCTCAAAGACGAAGATCGACGCTCTCTGGCTGAACTCACCGGGTGTTTGACAGAGTAGTTGATGATCAGGTAGTTGCCGTCTAGAGGAAGCCAAGATCTCATGGTGACAAAATCCCGGTTCTTCAGAGGACTCGGACACCTCCCTTCAAAGATGCACACACATGAACACATGTACACACACACAAACATGATGCTTGATAAAAAAAAAAAAAAAAATTTGCAGCAGTTTAGTTCAGGATTAAGCAGCTTGTATATTTATCTTTAGCAAAAACAATTGAGTGATTTATATCTATCCCAGAAATTGTTGAGGATTGGATAACAGTTGGTTCCAGAGTATTCACAGAGACAGTCATGACTCTGGAGTCTTGGGAACAAAGCGGAAATGTTCATGCCAAGTTCAAAGTTCATATGTTTACCTTAAATGTTGTAAATGTTGGGCAAACTGACCAAGACAGAAAAGCAGGTCACTTTGAAAGTAGCAAATCCAGACTTTACATCAGACTCAAGTCATGAAAGGTTTACTGCAGGCCTGCCCATCCCTGGTCCTGGAGATCTACCATCCCGCTCATTTTCCTGATCTCTCTGCACTGCTTTCTCCTGATTAGCTGACTCAAGTGTCTCCTCAGTCTCATGGACTGAACACACCTGATCCAGGTAATCAGAAGCGAGAAGTGCAAGGGAAGCTGGGAAAACAGCCAGGATTGTAGATATCCAGAACAAGGTCAGGCAGCCCTGGTCTACTGTAGTCACTTCACTCATAAAATAATAATAATAATAATAATATTAAAGGTTTGGAAAATAGAAAAGGACTTTTCTGAGACAAATGTGAGGACAAGTGAGGATCAAAGACTGTGATGCTGTCAGACACTAAAGCTTAATAGAGCAGCAGCCAATTAAAAATGTGAACTCTTGTGTTGTATTCAGACTGGAAAAGTCCATTGATTCATCCATAGCTACATCAGTAGCTTACCTTCACCAAGTGCGAAAGAGGAGTGTATGAACAATGGAGACGCATTGTAAGCACTTTGAGCGTCAGGAAAAGCACAGAAAAATCCAGTCATTATTTTTATTATTACAGTAGTGAAGTGTTTACCCCATTAATGTAAATCAGCTGATTCTGCTGCAGAGAAAAATGACTTTACTCCATTATTCAACACTTTGTTAGTTATCCATTAAACAGTGAGCAAAACGGATTTTCTCTGCGTCAGAATCAGCAGATTCACTTTGATTGCGTGAAAGGTCAAGAAGTTACGGTATGTCAAAGAGCATGTGTTGTTTAGAAGTCACCAAAATCCTCTTTGGTGTTAAAGGGCTAAGGTAAGAGATCCATTGTCTTATTTGTTTTTCCATTTTTTTATTCCCTCAAAGCCCCACTCCGATCATCTTCTGCTCCATTTTCAAAACGTTCCCAGTGGTTTTTAATTACAATTACTTTTAGCCAAAAAAAAAAGCCTGAGTCATTGTCTAGGACATAGTTTGTGCAGAGCAGCAGGATCTTAGAAATTTGCCTCCAAGTTGTGGGCGGGACTGTTGGCTTGGAGTAAGCCTACACTCAATTCCCATCATCCCTTTGTCTACACTCTCTCTTGCTATCTTACAGCCCCTCACATGCCCGACAATTGTAGTTTGTGAGCAACAACTACAAGCTTTTTCAAATGCTTTCAGATGCCTTTGTCAACTGCTCCTGATTCACAACGATTTGATAAAAAACATGTTCAGCAATGCAGTTTTAATCTTAATTTTCTTTTTAAATGTCCTCCAGAACATACTGATAACTTCAGTGTGGTTGCTGCAAGATTTGGCTTCATGTTTATACCGGTCCTTTAAAGAAAACCTTCATCTCTTGTTGTAAACGACCTGTGGACAATTTTAAAAATGATTGCAGATTACTTTTATTCACAAAGAACAGTTTGAAACTCCACCAGATCCTTAAACATTATTCTTTGCATTTTCAAATGTTTATTATTTATTATTATTGTTGTTGTTTATTGTTTGATCACAGCTAGGTTAACCATCTTATAATTTTTTATAAGATCAGAGTTCAGTTCTTTTGTGCAAGTTTCCCTAAATTTTAACATGATGCATCAGGAAAGACCAGAGAACAATTCAAAACAGAACTTCCTTTTCTAGGAATATCAACTTCCTGAGCCGCTTTACTTCTTGTTTCATTTGCATGGAGTTAGCGGCTGATTTAGTTCCTAGTGCAGTTTAGTTTCATGCACTCTCTCAGTATTGATATCTTTATGTGGAACTTTATCCAACAAAATATTATATTTATTTCATATTAAAAAATTAATTGAAAGCGCTGCACCTGCAGGCTTCTTCAGGGACGATGGCTGTCAGCAGGAACAGACGAGAAAAACACATTCTGCAAACAAGCCCATGGTGTGAGGCAGCTGCAGGACTTACAGGAGTAATATCCCACATCAGCATTGACCGTCAGTCTGCCAATGTCGTACGTGTCGATCATGTTTGCATCCCACTTCTTGCGGTAGTTTATATCATGGAGGACGTCGTACAGCGTCTCCGCCGGCAGGTCCTTGCAGACAATTCTCATCTGAGGTAAAGAAAGAGGAGAGCAGATGATCAGCCTGACATGGAGGAGGATGCTGAGCTTCATCCCAGCCTGGGAGAACATGTGAAGTTCATGTATGTGAAGCAGCTGCTGGTCTGAGTCCCGGCAGAGTGGCAGTTGCACTGCAAAAACAGAATCTTAAGAAAATAAAAAGACCTGTGCTTCAAGAAAAAGTCTTATTCTTTCCATATTTTCTTGCCAAATAATCTTATCAAGAAAATTTTTTCAATTGCAAACTAATTCTTAGTTAAATAGATTGTGTCTGAGTGACAAGAATTTTTTTTATAAAACAAGAATTCTTGGTAAGACCAGTTTTTTAAAAACCATTGGCCAATTTTTTTGGCTTTTTTTAAAGAAAATCTGGAGTAAAAATCTTTGACTAATGTCTAAGGCAGGGATAGGCAACTCCAGGCCTCGAGGGCCGCAGTGTCTGCATTCATTCATTCATTCATTCATTCATTTTCCAATCCGCTTTATCCCCTTCGGTTGACGGGGTTGCCGGAGCCTAACGCGGCTACTCATGGGCGAAGGCAGGGTACACTCCTGGACTGGTCGCCAGTCTGTCGCAGGGGGCAGTGTCTGCATGATTTCCTGATATCTAAGCCCTATTCATGACTGATTACCTGCTTCAGCTGTGTCCAGCCAATTAGAACATGCCAGAGCATGGTGTGTTGGAAAACATGCAGGCTGAGGCCCTTGAGGCCTGGAGTTGCCTTTCCCTGGTCTAAGGGGCTTGATTTTGAAGTTTTGTGAGAGGATACTATACAAAAATGCTGAATAAATATGTTTGAATCACAAAAATTGAGGATCAAAATCGATTCATTTTTTACATTTCCATTCCAAAACCACTTTAGTGGGTGTAACAAAACTGCTTTCACAAAAACAGTTATATAACCTGAACACAAATACAGCTTTCAATTAAAAAAGATTTGATGAGTTTCATGAATGAATACATCTTATGAATAAAGATAATTTAATCTGAGAATCAAATCAAATTGTGATGGTTCTGACATCAGCTTACTAGAATCAGTTTGATGCTGAGAAACTTTTCTGAACCTGCAGAGTTGTGATCACATCAGTCTGGATCTTTAGGAAGTAATTTTGAAGATTTGAGGGAATGGTCAACATCTGTCACAGCTTTTCATGAAGCGTATTTCCAGACTGAAAGAAGATCCCTGTGTGAAGCCTGATCCTGGTTTCAGAGGTAAGCAGCACCTGAACACTTGAGGAAAGTTTTCCTTCCTTTGCTCTTCTCTGGAAATCGCAGACAGAATCATGTTTCAGTGCTCATCCTAGGTTGCCATGACAACCACCTAGCCATCTTCATATAACCGCATCCAGAACATCATGAGAAAAACACCAACAGATGTTATGTTAATCATAAATTCAAGTTTACTCTTTAAAATACTCAGGAAGAGCTGGTCCACTTTGACTGATGAAGACCACATAATAAAAAGTCTAAAACAAAAACAAAAGTCTAATTGAGCGTAAACGAGTGTTTCGGGCTTCTGCATTCAAAACTTGTGTTCACGCGTGGCTACACAAGTGTTACAACCATTTATGGGCTCTACCTACAAAACGCATTGCCATTGAACGTGTGTTACAAGTTAAACCAGGCCAAATTTTGTTCAATCAGGGACTCAGATTTGGTAGTGATGCATGGATGCATCCTTTTTAATTCACGGAACTCCCCAGCTGGAATTGTATGACACCAAGTCTTTCATTTATCGGAATACAGCTGTGAAAGAAAAAGCCTGGAGCAAGATTCACCAGATTTGCACCGCTTCCACAATTCCCAACAAGCCTCTTCCAACTGTGGAAGACATGCGCTAGTAAACAGTAAAAAACAAAGCAAAAAAAGCCCCTCCCTGCTTGTCCAGTGTGAACACCATGGGCTAAACGTGCGTTCTTGACCATACATGCCCAGTGTGCCTGTAGCTTAAGAGTCTGCAGTTTCAGTTGTTTCTCGCGTGCTGAGGTTAAAGGCCAACAGCTTTTCTGACCTCGGAGAAAGTTTCTGTTTAAACTTGTATCGGCTACAGCAGAACATAATCCTGCAGCTCTTAGAGTGCAGTGACGTTTCAGCAGGTGTCTGTCTCAGCTCCACACACACCATGTGAGACGGCGTTTGCGGCAGTACGTCACTTTTTTCCACTGGTGTAACGCTGCGGCAGCATCAGACTCGGCTGCACTGCTGACATCAGATACGGCGAGGGTCAGCGCTAGAAAACGTTCCGTGTAACTCAATCAGCACCACTCTGCATCATCAATCATTCACGCCGTCGTCCATCCATCACCCTCCGTCTCTGAGAGGAGATTCACATCATCGCGATTACAAAAAGACAAACCAGTCGAAGGACAAACAACCGGCCACAAGAAGAAGGACGCTCCTTACAAACCTGAGGATCTCCTCATATCACATCCCAGCATTCTCCACCTAAAATTACTGACAGTTTCTGTGTTGAATGGGACTTGAAAGTGTAATCTGACCATAAGAGTGTAATCTCCAGAAGTCCAGACTGACGCTCCTCACAGAGCGTTGGAGCAGCAGGTTGGTCTGAGGTTCATCATGTTTGCTGACGATGGTCTGTTTGCATCTTTGTTTCTGTGAGCAGCAGGTAAACATGTGAGAGGTTTCCTCTCCTCTTCAATCATTCATGATTCAGAAGAAACATCTCACTGCTTCAGAAAAACATGCTAAATTATTCAGATATAGCATCATCATCATCATCAGAGCAAAGACTCACAGCTGTCCAGAATAGACTTCCTGTCATTTGAGAGGGCACTTCCTGTCTTTAAATACAATTTGTTTAAAGATTCTACCAAGTGGAAAAACACTCAAAACACAACTACCCTTGTTTACACTGACCTTCACACCAAAACTCGTTTCCGACTCCTCCCCCAAGAACACACACACACATCAAGGTTCACCCTTTGAATCTTTTAAGCGTTCCAAAAACTCGTTTTAAAACTAGGGGAGACCTCGTCTTTCAGGCAGTCACTCCCCCGACACTGGAGCGCCCTTCCTCGGTCTCTGCATCAGATTACAATCAGTCGAGTCTTTTAAAAGTCAAGTTAAGACGTATTTTAGAAGAGCTTTTAGCCAACATTTTTTTTATCCATCTTTAGACGTGATTTACTTAAATTATTGGAGCCTGTATCATTGTGTTTTTCAGTGGCTGGTATTTCTTTGGTTTTGTCTTGCTTCAATTTTGTGAAGCCCTTTGTAAGTCCCTCTGTGAAAAAGTGTACTTTATAAATACAGATTTACTTACTCGTGCTTTGCTTTAATTCAGTAATACTTGTTTAAAACCATAACTGGCGCGCAGCAGCAGAAAAGTGAAACTAGAACCCGCTCTGGAGGCTGGTGCCTCCCAGTAATAGAAATTGGGACTCACTTCATGGTTGAGCTTTAATGATGATATTTTTTTGGGAAACAGCTGTTTGATCAGCTTTTGCTTCCTTTGAGGCCTGAGCTGAAAAAGACAACACATTTTAATAAAACATGCGCTGTTGGCTGCTGACATTTGTAAAAAAGAAAAAAAAATTGTGTCATAAAATAAATAAATCACCTGACAGGGAACGTGTTTGTTCTTCATGGTTTGTTAGATTTTTGTTTTCATGCAGATTCATTACTATGGTCTTTTTTTAACAGTCTTAACAGTTAAACAAGAACAATGCTGGGTTCAGACAATAGCGCCCTCAAATTTGTAGCTGGTGGAACTGCGTGACTTCTGGTCCATCTCTTCCTTTGGTTCTTCCCAGTGGGAGAAACTCAACCAGATCAGGATGGAGGGAGAAGTTTCAACTCGTTCCACCTTTTAGGTGAACTGGTTAATGTTGATAACTGATAAAGTTTATGATTTTTTTTCCCCCGTTTATGGAAATTTCCGGACACCTAAACCGTGTATGATTACACATTTCTGCCTAAAAAAACATCTACGTTGCTCCCGTTTGAAAGCAGCTGTAACAACACCAACAAACACTAGGTGGCAGTACAAAGCCTTTAAAGCTGGAGCTAATGTAGCATTGATGCCAGTGGCTCACAGCAAGTTTTCACTCACTTTTTAGTCTGAAATGTACTGATCTCTTGGCAACCTCTTAACCCAAACTCATCCATCAGATTACCAAACGGAAAAGCTGATTCATCACTTCAGAGAAGGCGTCTCCACTGCTCTAGAGTCCAGCGGCGGAGTGCTTTACACCTCTGCATCCGACGCTTTGCATTGCACTTGGTGAGGTGTGGCTTGGATGCAGATGCTCGGCCATGGAAACCCATTCCACGAGGCTTTCTGCGTACTGTACTGCTAATCTGAGAGTAACACGTAGTTTGGAGCTCTGTAGCAGAAAGTTGGCGACCTCTTTACACAATGCGCTTCAATGCGCACTGACCCCTCGCCATCAGTTTACGTGGTCTACCACTTAAACTGGTTGAGTTGCTGTTGTTCCCAAACTCTTCCATGTTGTTATGATAGAGCTGACAGTTGACTGTGGAATATTTAGGAATGAGGACATTTCACAACTGGATTCCTATGACAGTTCCACGCTGGAATTCACTGACCTCCTGAGAGCGGCCCGTTCTTTCCTAAATGTTTGTGAAAACAGTCTGCATGACTGAGTGCTGGATTTTATACATCTGTGACCAGGTCACATGATAAGGACACCTGATTCAGCCAACATTTTTGGTAATAGTGTATAAAAATATATTACCTTTGGCACACTAAAAAACACAATTTTTAATAAAATCTGAGTTCATTTTGCATCTTATTTTCCTACACCTTGATCTCTGAGGCTCCGCCTTTCGCTCCTTGTGGGTGCCACCCATTTCATGACATCATCCTAGAGTCGGCCTCTGCAGCATGTCTGTGCTTCACCCACGAAAACAAACAACATCCGAACTTTTGCAAAGATGGGTGTGCATATTGTGCATTTAAAATGAAAGCGTTGGCCAATCACCACTAGCTCTGTGGAGAAAGTGTGTGTGTGTGTGTTAGTCTGGGGATGGTTCTGGAAACGCAGACGCTTCCTGGAAGGGGCTGTTCTCACTTACGCCACATTGTGAGGACCTCCTTGTTTTCGTGGGTTGGGAGGGGCTGTGCTCAGAGATGAGGAATGAACATTAGAATACACTCAAAAAAGTTGATTTTGCATGATATAGTTAAATATACTTTTGTATGCAGAGTGCCAAAAGCAAAGAGGAAAAAAATGAGCTGCTAGATGACCTCTATTATTGCTGTTGTTACATTCACCCTGCATGCGCCATGATGGTCCAACTCTGAGTGGTAACGCTCATCTGAATTGCCTGGACCATTCTAAACTGGACCAGACCACTCGGTGGAAACAAGGCTTAAGTGAACCGACACCCCCTGCAGGAGACCTCAAATAACAGCTGATCTTTAGCAGGTACCTCAGCTAAGTGTTGTGATGCGTCTCCATAGTAACACCCAACAT
Source organism: Adrianichthys oophorus (assembly GCA_036245035.1). Taxonomy (NCBI): domain Eukaryota; kingdom Metazoa; phylum Chordata; class Actinopteri; order Beloniformes; family Adrianichthyidae; genus Adrianichthys; species Adrianichthys oophorus. The sequence continues at coordinate 1,577,166 of BSAI01000038.1, forward strand.
TCTGACTCCATCTCCTAATGAGAAAAGCTATCAAAAAGGTGAAGAAAAGTCTATACTAAAGTCTGCCTTAGAGCCACTGAGCAAAGCTCATAGTAAACAGACTTAAACAGGTCCTTTTAGTTGCATTTCCCCAAACAGGAAGACAATCGGAAATTTCTGCTGACTAAGCAGCTAGACTTCCAGAACCAGAAATCAGAGAAGAGCAGCTGAAACCTGTCCAGCAGCAGCCTCCCAGCATGCACTGCAGCCACCCTCTCATCAAATATTGACTCTGGGAGCAGAGCAGCTCGCCGGAGCCTGAACTGACGTGGTGATAACAGCTGAGATGCAGACTTTCAGCAGCAACAAGAGCCAGACAGAACTGGACCGTCTCCAGCTCCAGAACCGTCTCACAGCTCTGTCAGATGTTTGTGAACGCTGACTCTGCGCAGTCACCTCCTCCAAAAGGTCTCAGGTCCTTCAGGACTTTTATGTTTGGGTCAGTATGTATAAAGAAAAAAAGAACACGTCACCACGGAAACAAGCATCTGTCACAACCTTCAAAACTCAATCATGATTGACAGGCAGGTCATTTGGGAAAGAGAGCAGACCTGAACTCCGGAGGACAGAACCACAGCAGGAGAAAGCGACATTCTGTCTGACATTCCAAACTGCATCACGGGTACCAGAAAAACGGCATTTCTACTTGACTGCACCGTGCAGAGACAGGGCTGCAGGCATAAAGGTTCTAACGTAAACTTTAAAGAGGAGCTTTCTTTTTGTTCTGATGGCAGGAGGGTTTCCGAACAGATGAGCTCACCTCTCACTCAGGATTTCAATGTGTGACTTCCTCAATCTGGTTTCAATACTGTTGTTTTTCCAACTGAAGAGATTTTAATCTTATTTTCAATTCAAAGGTTTTTTTAAACTTCCCTAAAACTCTGAAATGTTCTACGTGAAACATTTTGCAAGGAATCTGGATCAGAATTTCTTGATATTTTCAGGAGGATCAGTGAAGTCTTCAGGCAGCGATGATTTCAGAAGGTTTAGGAAAAGAAAGACAAATGTTTCTGAGGATGAGGTCCCACAGCCTGACCTGTTCAGGAACCAAAGCTGCGCTTCAAAAACACAACATGCTTCAAGTTTAAAGAGCTGAGAAAAAGAGTCTGGATCCAACAGAAAGTGGCTCCGAGTCCAAATATCAGCTTTTCTGGATGAATTCGTGCAATGATCCGCGCGCCCTGCCGGTGTGTGTGCGCGCGCGCGCGGCCTCACCTTGAGCTTCTGCACCGCGCTGCTCTCCTCCTCGCGGCACCACACCGTCACGCCGCTCTTATTGTAGCGGCTGTTCCATCCGTCCTCGTTCAGGACCTCATCCCTGAACGACGAGAAGGCCGAGTCGTCCGGGATCTGAACCGGCATCTCCAGATCAACCACGAGTCCTTCCGAACCGGAAACCGCAGCTGCGCATCAGCGAGCGTCCCGCGCGCTGCCGGCACGGCGGGAGGTACCGGGTCCTAGGAGGAACTGGGCCGAAAGCTGGCAGGTCCAGGTGCGGGTTTGCGGATCAGCCCCAGGAGCTGCGGCTTTTATCTGCCCCCTCCTGCAGAGATAGGACAGCGGTGTGAGCGCTCACTCCGCTGCTTATTCACGACGCTCAGGTGTTCACACCTGCGAGCGACTTCGTCCGCAGGGGCGGGGTTTGAGGGGGTTTGGTTTGGGGTTCGGCTGGGGTAGATCTCATGTGTGTTGTTGGATGCTGTTGCCATGGAGATAAAACTATAAAAAGAATAATAAAAGCCTTCTTATCACCTACATCTGTTTGGCACAGTCTCAGTGGAACCAACTCCTGAAGTTCTGCCCCAGATCGGGTCCAAATCTGATTCTGGATCAGAGATCAAAGCAGGGTTCGGCTCAGAACTTCCAGTGGCTCAAAAGGAGTTTTTCTGTAGAGCGCCCGTCCAGAACTAAAACACCCCCCACCCCACCCCCACCCCCCAGAGCAGAGCTCTCCATCTTCTCTTTCAAGCATCTCTGAGGTGCGTTCAGTTACTGCAGTAAATATTACTTACGATGACCTCAGCCGAGCTTTGAATCGTCTTCCTCTGCCGATTCCTGAGGTCCTAGCCAGAACCTTTCGGGTCCGGTTCGGTGTCACGTGAACAAAGGGATGTTTAGACTGCTTTCCCTTTTATTTCAACGTTTAGACATGATGCGCACGTGTTAGTTCGCATGTTAGTTTAGTGAAACTGACGTCAGACCTGCTGATTCAATGACGTGAATTATGTTTCCGGTCTGGCCTCTCCGGTGTTGTTCTCTGTACTTTGCTCATCTGAGCATCTCCAGCTGATTGAGATCAGAGTGCCCTAAAGTCCGGACTGAACCCAAACGCAGCACTACCTGACACCTGTTGTTCAGATGGAGCAAAAGCAGGTGTGTCAGAAAGATCAAGTATCAGATGTTTCCATTTTGTAACTCATTGAATTCAAATACAAAAGAGGAAGAAGCTTCTAGAACCACAGAAAAGTCTCCACACCGCAGTTCAGCACTGAGATCCTCCCTGATGGCTCCAGGGCCACAATGCAGGAACTTTTCACTTTAAAACCATCATCATCTCCTTGATTACGATTATGATGATCATCATTTTTCATTTTTAAAAGTTCTGTTTTATATATTTATAGGCGAAATAAAAATTGGTGTCATCACCCTCTGGTGGACACTGCGGAACGACCCCCTGACGTTTTGTTTACAATGTAGACCTACTTCCGGCATGGGTACCCATGGAAACCGTTGAAAGGTGTGTTCATGTTCTAAGTGATTCGGGATTTTGTGATTTTATCATTTTTCTTTTCACATCCAGACTCAGTTTTCTCAGAATTGTGTCAGTCAGGTGCTTCATGGGAAGACATGCTCCTCTGGATTCCTTTTTCTGCAGAAGTCTCCACATTCATCTGTCCTGAATCTATATCATCTTATAAATGTAACTGTGAAACTCTTAAGTTTCTTTTCTTTAGAGTGAAAAATATACGAAAAATTCATTTTTCATAAAGCCACGTTAGTCAGTCATCAAAAGGTCAGACTGAGCAGGAAACCATGAGACTGAAGACCTGCGTTCCACCAGCAGAGGGAGCCAAACCGCTCTGCTGATTCTCCTGAGGTTCCACCACCCCGGCCAAGTAAACTCAGTCTCACCCCGCCGTTCTCAGTTTAACGCGATGTGGCCCAAAACCAAACACAAAAGTTGATGAACAGAATTTTAGAGGGCATAAAATCTCCAGCACAAAAACTCCAGACCTCAAGGAAACATTTCCCAGCAAACCTGTCATTGTATTGCTTCTGGACGGCAGAACACACCTGCTTCAGCTGGTAGGGCAGGCTCTCTGGAAAACCACCACGGACAGGTCTTTTTTCCACACTAACAATGAAAGACAGTAGATAACAAAATTTCTGTGGGTGTTTGACTTAATACTAACCAAATAAACAAAGTAAAATGAAACTATTAACCTGTTTGTTGTTGTTGCTTCAAGTTGATCATTTTGTTCTAAAATGAAGCTTTTATGGATCACAGTAGAGCTGAAGTGTCATATATTGAAGTGTCAACATATTTGCTGTTTTCCCATGTTGGGGCCTAAAGTTCCACTCCGATCATCTTTTGATCATTGTAAAAGTGTTCCCAGTGGTATTTTAATTGTGATTATGTCTATTTAGACAAAAAAAGCGAAACTATTTGTTTTCTCTAGGACATAGTTTCTGCAGAGCGACAGGAGTTCATTTGAAATTCCCCTCTGAGTTGTGGGCGGGACTGTTGGCACAGAGTAAACCTGCCCCCACTTCCCGTCACCCCTCTGTTTACACTATTTCCCACTAGCTTACAGCCCCTTCCCAACACCAACCCAACAATAACCCTACAAAAGCTCTAGCTTAATGCTGCCAGCTTCAAGTCACAGTTTTCTTTACTTGGCCCACAACGTGTCACAGAGAGAAGCTCCAGGTAGCGTGCACTAGTCTGCTGCATTTCTCTGCTCATATACCTGCTGGAGCTCAGATAAGTGGAAGCAGAGCGTCTGCCGTCCTGCAGCCTGGCAGCAGCAGGAAGTTCCCACGCTTGTGAGTTCTTCATTTCTTCTGTGCGCCAGCTGCTCTTCATTTAGATCACATCAGCTACGCATGAAAGCAGCAGGAACTGAGCTAATCTGTGTCTGTCAAACTGCGCGCACCGATGAAAACCCCAAAAAATGAGCAGAGGAAGAGGAGGTCGGCAGCTGTGATGAGGCAGAGTGCCTCTCTGACCACACTGACGCTGAGCTGCAGCTGCCTGTCTGACTGTTTCTTCCAAGGCTTCCTGGACTCTGTGACTGGAGTTCACGGAGGAGCTCAGGTGAGGCCTTCAGGGACATATCCCACAGACAAAGTCAGTCTCCATGGAGACGGGCTCTGCTGTCCTGCTGTCCTCATGCTGAGCTCCTGCATGCATGTTTGGACAGATGTACAATATCTCCAACTGTGGTGCCTTCACAACCAGTGGGACTTTACTAAACTTATAATGAGATGTCCAGCTTAGTTCATTTTGTTGGTGGTTGTCTGGAAACTCCTGTTGTCCTATGCTTACTTAATGATCTGAAAGCCAGCTTGGCTGCCATGACAACACAAACAAACACTGCCTTCTGCTTCTCTTTTGCTTCCTGTTTTCTTCTTATTTTAAACTTTGCCGTGTTATCAACTTCTCTAACTTTTTTCTCCTTTCACTTGCCCTCTTTCTTGAATTTTCTGAACTGTTCTGGTAAACATGCCTGCATACTTGCTTTCTCTCATTTTATAAACAGTGGAGATGAACCATCACATTCTAAAAACATTTGTGGGCAGAAAAAACGTTTTCAGTCATTATTAGGCAGGATGGAAGTGAACTGGAACCCTCTCTGAAGGCGTTCCCTGTGTCTTTCACAGAGACTAATCTTTCTCACTAAACCTACATGCATTAACACACATACCTTAACTGGACAAAATAACATTTTCAGTAAAATATTAAAAGTATGCTTTGTTTAGCTTCTTATATTTCAAGGCACTTTCACACTAAGCTGATTGCTCCATACCAGAGTACTCACCTAATGTAGTGACTGTAAGGAAGTGTGCATGGTGTTATCCTCAGACCTACCCAACCTGCATGACTTGTAAGTGAGCTGTGAGGTGTTCATTCCACTTTAAATGCAGACAAGCTTTTCCAGAAATCTGGAGGGCAGCGACGTAAAGGGTGTACGTGTTGTGCACTCCATCCCGGAGCCAACAGCCAAAGCACAAATCTGAAGATGCTTCAAGCATCGAAAGGTTGGCAAAAATCTCACTGCTAAGGAGATGGAAGAGCTTAGAAATTCAACCAGCTAATCACCAAACAGCTATCGGTGTGCTTGTTTTTATCAGAGTAACACTGGTGGTTAATTTTTTCCAGTCTCAAGTGTTGTTCAGACTTCAACAGGTTTTCCTCCAATTTTGCTCTGGATTTGGCTCCATCCATCTTCCCATCAACTCTAACCAGATTCCTTGTCCCTGCTGAAGAGAAGCAGCCCCAGAGCATGATGCTGCCACCACCGTGTTTGACAGTGGGTATGGTGTGTTCAGAGTGATGAAAAAGTTCCATTTTGGTCTCATCTGACCAGAGCACCTTCTTTCACACGTTTGCTGGGTCACTCTCATGGTTTATGACAAACTGATAACAGGACTTCTTGTGGTTTTCTTTTAACAATGGCTTCTTGCCACTCTTCCATAAATTCCAGATTTGTGCACGACTGATGGTTGTCCTATAGACAGATTCCTCCACCTGAGCTGTAGATCTCTGCAGTTCAACCAGAGTCACCATGGGCCTCCTGGCTGCATCTCTGATCAGTGCTCTCCTTGTTCAGTCTGTTAGTTTAGGTGGATTGGATGCACTCAGAGAAAAGGGGGCTTTTCAGGTTTTTTTTTTTTGTAAATAAAAATTGAACTCTTGTATGATTTTCTTTCCACTAAGTGTGTGTCACTTTGTGTTGGTCTTTCACATCAAATTCCAAAAAAATATATTTATGTTTGTGAGAAAATGTGGAGAAGTTCAAGAGGAATGAATTATTTTGCAATCCACTGTATGTCTCATGCATGTGAATGGGAAAAACGCCACAGAAACATATCAGAAACACCCAGAACGTGTTTTGTTTTTTTTAGAGAGGGTCTTCAAAGTCAAAGTTATCAGTCAGTGTTGATAATAACTATTCGAGGTTATGATTGAAAAAACATTGGTCCAAACTGAGTCCAGACATTTTGGTTTGGATTGAATCATATTTCCTTTTTCTAACATTAGTTAACACAAACGTGTGATGATTGCCATACTCAATGTCCAGAAATGATGTGGGCGAGGCAGCAGACTTTTAGAAAACCAATCATACATGGCGCTGCACATATCCAGATGATAAAATTACAAATTTCTAAAAATGATTTTGACTTTCAAATAATTATTTTGAAAGGTATCTACAGGTATACAGGATGCAGCTGTCAGGCCTTTTGGTCTCTTTTGTGTGCTTAAGACAACCATCTGACGAAGGATTTGATCAAGTGTGTCAATTTCTTTAGTTTGATTTTTCTTTTTTTCTTTTAGTCTCAAAAAGATTGATGAGGTTTGATTTGGGTAGATCAGGATGAGCTCATGTTCACACTGAAAGCAAACAGTACCGAGTCCTTTTCAAGACGGATCAAGAACTCTGGTCCGTTTGACCTGAACAGAACAGGTAAGAAGACTGAAGGATTTCATCTCCTGCATTCCTGCCTTGATCAATAAACATCTGAGTAAAAACCACAAAACACACTTTTAATGGTATTAACAAGTAAGTAAAACAGTAATTAAATCAATAGTTAAAGAAGTATAAAAATTAAAACTGTATGAAAAATTTTAGTTAAAATACATGATAAGCTTTTATGAAAATATGAGAAAGGATTTTATTTTGTTAAGTCCTTTAGGTGTTTCTATGAGAGCATCAAAGTCAGTGGTTATAAAACCTAAGCTAATGCTTTGTTATCAAAGTCAGGACTTTGCTCAGATTCTCCTTCGTTATCACGTTTTGTAAGAAGATTTCAGTTTTTGTGAAGTTGGACAGCTGCGCGCCCCCTCGCGGTCACCAGGAGCACTGCAGATGTTGAGCGCCTCCTCTTTGGAGCCAGCTGCCTCCTCCACATCTGTCTGCGTTGGCTCCTCCTCATCTTCCTCTTCCTCCTCCTTTCGGACTATAAAGTGGACCCCGCCGCTCCTGCGGGGGCTGCAGAGAGGAGGAAGAGGAGAAGAGTCTCTGAAGATGAAGGCGTGCGTGCTGGTGGCTTTGTCCCTGGTTCTGACCGTGTGCGCGGCCCGGTCTCCGTACCAGACGGTTCTGCAGCACAGCCGGCTCCGGGGCCGGCAGCAAGGGTGAGTGTTCCGCCGAACTGAGGTGCAGCTCTGATCATCTGTGCGGTTCCGAACCCCCCCTCCCGCAGCTCTGGTTCTCACGCTTCAGAACTCAGTTCTGCAGTTTCCCAGCTGATGGATCCGCATTTCCTCCGAGGGTTTCTGGACTGCGACAGAACCGGATTCATTAGAACTTTTTGAGGTTCTTGACAGCGTCTTTGCTTCCGGAATATGTTCTAAAACAGTATTTGGACCAATAGGGTCACTGTTTTTATGCGCGAATTAAGGTGAACTGACAGAAAACAACGACTAAGAGAAAAACACTTCTAGAAACTTGTAAGTTTTGTTCATGAGAATCATCATAAATGTTACCAAAACAAAATAAATATCATCTCTTTTTATGAGTTCCCCTAAAAAAAACAAACCCCCTCCATGATAAGATAATAAATCTGGTCCAGCCAATGTAACATGTTATGGTGTTTAAACAGAAAAAGCAGAAACATTCAGACTTTTCCGGTCCAGTTTGAAGCAGAAGACGTTAGAGGACAACACAGTCTGTTGTTGTAGCTGTAGCTGTCGTAACACAGGACAGTGCTGGAGCTGCTCAATTTTTCACTGAATGCTGGTTAAAAAATACAAATGTGAAGAAACTGAAGGACACCAAATGTTACAAAGTACTAAATTATCTGCTAATTGAGTTCTTTGAGACACTTTTTGCTACTTTGGATGAAAAATGATCAACAACTAACAGCAGATTCTAACAGGTTGGTCAATAAAACCTACGATCTTCCACAATTGAAGATGAGGCAATTCTGCTACATGTAAGGCTGAGCTTTACGAAAATACTTTTAAAACTCTGGTTCCTAAATGATGTGTAAAATCCCATTGTAGCTTAAAGATCCACTCCAATTAAAATTGTGTTTTTCCATGTTTTTCTGATGATGGAGGACATAGTTGAAGATGATGGTTCCAGCTCCTCGATGCAGTCTTGGACTGTGTGCTGAACTCTCTAACTCCTTCGTCTGCTCTGTCTCTTCAGGCCCAACGTTTGTGCCATGCAGCAGGTTAAAGGCTCAACCAAGAAATATTTCACCAACTGCAAACAGTGGTACCACCGGAAGATCTGCGGCAAACCCACGTGAGTCCAGCTGAGTCTTCTGTGTGGGTCTGGAAGGAGCAGAGCTTGAGGCTGTTTCTGGGTTTCCACCAGAACTTCTCAGCCTGACCTTAGTCCTGCCAGACCCAGTTGACAGAACTTTAAATGATACCTACTTTTCAGAGTTTACTGAAGCCCAAAACTGTCGGTGAAGGTTCTCAGTCACCCAAAGGTAAGTTTCTGTTGTAGTTTGGACCAAATTTCTGGGTCCTCTGTTTAATCCAGACCTGAAACGTCCAACACACCATGAACTGGAGAGGTCTAAACTAGACCAGACAAATCTAAACCTTTTCCTGACTGGAAAAGAGTTTCTAGATGGTTGGTTTTTGCAGGAAATCTGAATTGTTTTAACCAAAACCAGAATAAGTCTCAGAGTCTTAGTGGCCGTGTGGTGGAAGTACTCAGTCGTGGGTTCAGTCTGTCCGCAGACACCTGAGACACATCTTTGTCAAGCACCTCGATGCCTCACCCAAACCCAGACCACTGTTCTTCTCAAACTCTGACAGAACTTTCATTTTAAACATTTTAAAGCTCAGAAAAACATTCTTGGGAGCAGCTGAACTCCTCTTTTCTACATCAGAAGGGCAACAATCAAGACTTGATCGTCTAGGTCAAACAAGCCAGTGTAAGGAAGATGGACCTTCTGTGAGGAGCATCACCCACTGGTTTGTACTGGTCTAATTGAAGCTTCCAGTTCAACAGTCATCTCATTCCTGGCAGGATATGACATCACTGACAGTAACCGTTCCAAAACTGGGCAAAAATAAGATAAGTCTTGTTAAAACCATAAATCAACTGTTTATGCAAAATGTTCACGTCAAATATACAAAATAGACTTTGATAATTATATAGGCTACATTCATCCATCTCTTCAGAACCTGCCAAGTCCCTTTTGGGGGTCATATGGTTGCTGGAGCCTATCCCAGCTACTGTTGGGTTAAGGTGGGGTACAACCCTGAATGTATGAAGCTTTATTTACATGGCACTTTACACACCTTTTAGGGGTACCAAAGTGCTTCACAATTAGAAAAAGCCAATTAAATTTTTAAAATTAGGCAGATTAAGAACAAGATTAAAAACAGCATAAAATTACAAAAACAGTCAACAATAAATTACATAAAAGATACAAAAGAATGCAATAAACAAATAAAAGAAAGTAAAATAAATTTAAGATGAATCGCCACCATCTACTGAGCATTAAAAGACTTTTTGAAAAGGTAGGGTTTTAATTGACATTTAAAACGTATTACCGGTAGGTCTGATAGCATGCACAGTTCTGCAGGAATGTTATTCCATAATTGAGGGTCGGCAATGGAAAAAGCATGGTCACCCCAGCGTTTCTGCTGTGACCTAGGTACATCAAGCAGATATTGCTTAGCAGACCGTAAAAACCCTAGAATGGCTGTGGACAGGTAAATGCTCAGTTAAATCAACTGGGGCAAGACCGTGAAGGGCTTTAAAAGCAGACAGTAAACGTTTAAACTGGATTCTATATGAAATAAAAAGACCAAGACCAGTATGAAGAATGGAGATTGGTTTTGAGAAACAAGCCGCCTTCTGGTCACCAGATGAACTGACCTGGTTCCATTTCCTTTGTATTTTGAAATGAGTTTCAACCTGGAAGTTAAAGGTTGGCTGTTTGGAGTTTTCTCCTTGAATATAGTTGAGCAGTGTTTGTTTCCATTCCTCAGACAAACAAAGCAACCACAGGATAGTTATTCACCTTTCTGTTTCTATGATTCCTAATCCAGACGGCTCTCAGAGCTCCCTCACTAACAGAACCTGTAGCAGTGAGTTCACGCTGAGTCTGGATTAAATGTTTCATTTGCGTTTTCCTCGTCTTTCACTTGTTAAACTTCAGGTATTTTCCTGCAGCGTCTCTGTGGCTTTCTTTCATTTGATCCTGAACTGCAGAGAAGCTTCTCCGAGCAGGTGAACCCACGACACTGACGGGGATCTCCTGAGAATGAATGACACACGCTCACATGTGATGTGCTTTTTCCTTTTTTCAAATATTTGTTTAGTTTCCAAAATCAAAGTGCTAAAAATGGTTTTGTGTGGAATGATGTTCTGATGAGGCATGATGAGTGAAGGTGAGCGATGAAGAAAAACAATTTGATCTTTTGGTTTCAGTCTGAATGGTGGAAATTGGATTTTTCACTTGTTGATCCCCAGAAACACACAAACCACAGAGATCTGAGAGGAAAGCTTCATGTAGAAAAGCCACAGAGTCTCAGATTCACATCAGGAGAACATGGTTTCATGAAGAAAGCTCATAAATGAACATTTTTGTGGAGATCAGTCATTTTAGTGATGTTAGACGGCTTCGGCTTTCCTAGTAGGCTACTGTAGTTTCGGCTGGAGCTGCTTCAAGACCCACTCCAATGAAAATTGTGTTTTTGTATATCTTTAGCATGTTCTAGTGGCATCATTCTCATAATGGAGAACAAAGATGAAGAAAATAAATTAATTTCTGAGTATTTCTTTATTCCAATTTAAAAAAAAAAAAAACAGTTTGTATTTGTGATTTAGAAAATACGCTGGGCGCGCCACAAGCTCCCTGCTCTGCTCCATTCTGATGCATCCACTTTTAGACAGATCCGTGTACATCTTTGTTTTTTCTCTTCCAAGTTTGACATTTGGCTCCAAACTGTACGGCTGGATAGCTCAGATAATGCTCGCCGTTTTTGTTGCAGCACCAATGTTAGCTTGAGGTTTTGAGGGGCTGTTATCTAGCGAGAGAGTGAGTGCAAACAGAGATCTCCAAGCAAAAGGAAAGGGAAGAGGGGGTGGAGTTGTTGTGCGCTGACAGTCTCACCTACAACTTAGAGGTGAATTTCTAACAAACTCCTGCCGCTTTGCAGAAACTATGTCCTAGCAAACGACGCAGGTTTTCTGATTTTTATCATAAAATCGTAGAGCAGTTGGATAATGTCTTCTGGGTAAACACGTTGGTTCTTCATCGATGATGAAGAGCTAGCAGGAGTTTTTTCCATTGCTTCTCTCTGAGAACTGTGTTAAAGCAAACCAAAGCAGATGAGGTGGGAGGTTTTTGAGTATTTGTTCTATAGCCTGTCCCAGAGATCTCAGAATGTTCTCTTTCTTCAAAGGTTAGCTGGACTTCTCCAAAGCGGCTCTTTGTCACCAATTCTCTGCAAAAATCTGTGGACAGTTTGTTTCTGCAGCCAAGAGGGGAAGACACTTTTATGGTGTAGTTTGGTGACACAGGGCTGGATCTCTGGTTCTGTTTGCCTCATCAAGGCGCTGTGGAGGTTTGAAGCAGATTGGATGAAGAGCATCAACCATACATTTTTCTTTTCAGGCTGGGTTAGAAATTAGTTCCTGAATGGAGAAGCTGTAGATTTTTTTTTAATTAAAGTTACTTTAAAGGAGACTTTAGCGAGAAGCTGAGCTGGTTCAGGTTTCTGGGCTCACTTCTTCTTTCCTGTTCAGGTCTTGATCCTCAGGGATCCACATCTGTGGAGATCTGGGACTCCACGGAGAGACCTGTCAGGTGGCTGATTGGTTAATCAGTGAGATATTCTCAGTCTGAGGTTTCTGAGGATTGGGGTTTGTGTGAGTTGGGGGCAGATCAGAGTGATGTCACTGATGTGCGTCTGTTCCTGCTGCTCTTTTGCAATCAGGTAAATAAACCTTTTTCATCTCAGAACAAACTCACGGGTGGGTTACCATGAAAACAGCTGCCGCAGCAGTTCAGCGGTCAAAGCATTCATCTGTTCCCCATTTGCCGTGTTTGCATTCTGCTCTTTAATTTGACTTCATGTGATTCTTGTTTCCTCCTTTTTCTCTTTTCACATCTTTCTATTTTCTTTTTTCACCTCCTGTCTGTGGTCTCTCATCCTCTTCTGATCCTTCCTGGTTTCCTTCAGCCTTTTTTCCATTAGAATCTGACTGGTTTCAGTGGACTGATGCTGCAGAGAAGCTGAACAGCCAGACTCAAACCCTACGAGAGCACAAACTCAGACCCGGTTTCTGGGGAGGATCAGTGTGGGGGTGTTTTCAGCAGGACAGACATGTCTTTGTCTCTGCAGCTCTGAGTTTGGGGGTTTCTGTGGGAGAGGTCAGAGGTCCACACAAGGAACACTCATAACACCCCCACCCTCCTGAACCCAGCTGTTTAAACTCTGAGATCACGTCTGCATCTTTGAGGACGGCCCTGGGGTCAGCCAGAAGTTCAGGTGCTGTCCTTGGAACTCCGCCCACAAACACCTGAAAGACAGACCTTTCTCTTATAATAATTCCTCCTTAAAAAGTCTGAGCAAACTAAGAGAGGCTCTCAGGGTGGGTGTGGAGGCTGGGTTCCCCCCAGACTGAAGAAGGGCCAAAAGGATTCTCCTTTCTGGACATCAGAGCTCCTCCTCTCTGCTCCTCTTTATTAATATACCAATACTAATACTTAAAAATATAAGTATTTGTTGAAAAGTCAAGAACAATTAAACAACTTATAAAAAATAGAACAGCTTTGTGAGGTGGGCCAATGTTTCATTTTCTTTTGGACAGACAACATTGAAGTTTAGCAAAATCAAACCAGCTATTGCACTGCAACTCCTTCTTCCAGCTGTTGGCGTCTCCTCACCTTCACTCCACTGATGTTCCGTCAGTTCACAGGAAATCATCAACAGTTTCTCATGTTCTGCTCATTTCTCCAACAGTTTCTGCAGATTGATTTCTAACATCATCCTTTCATTCTGCTTCCTGTTTGTTAAGTGACTCAACCCATGAAAGATGACACACACATACAAAATGAATGTTTGCCTATTAATGCTTCAACACATTTTGAGTTTTTATGTCTGAATTATAACAAACAAGCCCCCCTCAGGGTTGTGGGGGGCATATTAGAAACATAGATTTTTATTTTTAAACCCATTTAAGTGTGATAGAACAAAGTTGTACTGCACAGAAAGGACACTTTTATTTTGAAAAGACCATTTGTGTCTGAAGTAAACAGAACTCTGGGGCTGAATCCAAATTCTTCCCCAACCCCTACATTTAGCCCTCCAAAGACATACGGAAAAATAGTGTCAGCAAATTCATATGTTACTACTCAAGGACTATCATCATGATTATTCGCCGGTCATCTACCGGCTGCTGTTTGCTGCTGTTCCTTTAGACTGCTGGGGGTCATTCTCATGTGAGTTAAATAGGGGTGCAGCAATTAAATGACTTAAACAATTAATTGGTTTATATTCCTACAGTCTAACCAGATCAATCTGTCTGAGGCAAGTTGTTAAAGTCCTTCTCCAATCATCTTTTGCTCTATTGAAAATCGTTTCCAGTTGTGATGATGAGGCGAAGGCATTGGGATCCATAAGCAAGAGGATTTAATGGTCAATAACAGACAAGGGCAAGGCAAGGCAAGGCGTAGTCATAAATTAGGCAGAGGTCAAAAGCATAGAGTGAGTCAGGTAGACGAAGAAACAGGCAAGGCTCAATCACGGAGAGGCAAACAGGAGAATAATGCCCCGTAATGAAAGTAAGACAAACTAGACTTTTCATAGAGCAGAAGTCTGAGGGAGAATATAAACAGTGTGGTGCTAATGATGATGGGAAGCAGTCAGTGAGGAAGTGAGTCAGAGCAAGGCCTGATGGGAGATGGTGTGAGGACGCAGATGTGATCAGTACTCTGGCAAGAGCTCCCTCTGGTGGTCGGGGGTGGAACTGGACAGTTGAATCCTGACACTGCTTCCAACGGCTCCAGAAGCGAGAAGGGCCAACGGCGTCAGGGTCAGCCGCAAAGTTGGGGAGCCGGTCTGTCCGGATGATCTTACTGGAAGTCTGAGATTAGGGAGGAGTTGAGGATGTTGTCCTAGGCAACCCAGGAACGTTCTTCTGGGCCGTACCCCTCCCAGTCCACCAGATATTGAAGCTGACCACCCCAGCACAGAGAATCCAGGCGTCTTCTTCAAAGAATTCTGGGCGTACTAATCCCAGAACAGGAACAGGCTCCAGTCCTTCTGATGAGTCCTTCCCGTCAAACCCACGATGTGAACTGAGGACCACAATCCGAAACAATGTCCTCGTGGAGGCCGTAATGAGGAAAGACGTGGGTGAGAAGTTGTTTGGCAGTTTCTAGAGCACTGGGTAACTTGAGCAGAGGAAGGAGACGACAGGCTGCGGAGAAACAATCAATCACAGAAAGAATGGTCGTGTTACCTCGAGCACGGGGCAGGTTCATGATGAACACCTTCGCAATGTGGAACCATGGGCGTTAAGGGTAATGGTTGCAGAAGACCGGCTGGGAGCTGACGAGCGGTTTTGGTCATCTGGCACGAGTTGCACACCTTGACAAACTGAGCCATATCCGCCTGCATAGTGGGCCACCAAAAAAAGTTCTGCATGAGAGCTTGAGTGCCCGCCATACCTGGATGTCCTGCTGCCAGCGTGTCATGCATCAATTGAAGATCCCGCTGCCAATGAGGAGGTGGAACATAAACTTGATTGGCAGGAGAGGATGGAGGAGGTGGCTCGTTGCGGTTATATTCAGCCAGTTCAGTCATTGTGTCCCAGTGTACAGGGGCCAGGATTAGCAAGGCGGGCACTATGGTCTCTGCATTACTCAGTCCCTTCTCTGTTGTCTCATGCAGGTGGGAAACCACTTCAGCCTTCCCGTTCTTGGAGCCTGGTAGATAGGCGATCGGAAAGTTGAACCGGTAGAAAAGCAGAGACCATCAAGCTTGGCGAGGGTTCAACCTCTTGGCGGACTTTATATATTCATGATTCTTGTGGTCCGTCAACACCAAGAATGGTTGAGACACTTCCTTCAACCAGTGTCTCAACTCTTTGAATGCCTCTTTGTCTCCACTTTGTGAATGGCGAGTAGCTCCCGATCATGCACATTGTAGTGTCTCTCTGCGTCGTTGAGTTTCTTATAAAAGTAGGTACATGGGAATAGCTTGGGTGGTTGACTGTGACGCTGTGACAATACGGTCCCAACAACTATATTCAAGCCATCCACCTCTACGATTAATTGAGCTGACGGGTCCGGACGATGCAGAATGGGTGACTGTGAAAAGTGCTCTTTGAGGAACTGAAAGGCGGAGGTGGCCTCTGGGGTCCATTGAAGGTGCTTGGGAGGTGAGAGGAGCTGCCACCGAACTGAAACCACTGATGAAGCAGCGATAGAAGTTGGCAAAACTAAGGAAGTGCTGTATTTCCTTCACGGTGGTGAGTTGTGGCCTCTGGAGAACTGCTTCCACCTTGCCTTGATCCATGGTGACTCCCTGCACATTTATCACGTATCCAAGGAAGGAGATGGATGTCTTGTGGAACTCGCACTTCTCCTTCTTGGCGTACAGACTGTGGTTGATGAGACGCTGAAGGGCCTTCCAGACGTGAGAAACGTGTTCCTCAAAGTTGGTGGAGTAGATGAGTATATCATTGATGATGAAGCGTTAGAGCATATCCCTGAAGATGTCGTAAATGAAGGCTTGGAATACAAAAGCGGTGTTGCAGAGTTCGAAAGGCATGACCAGACCACTGTATGCTTTACCGGGTTAGCTGACAGTCGCTCCATGATGGCCATGATGGCTGACAAACAGTGGAGTTGTCTACCATCTAGAAGTATGGCTGCAAAGCCTGCTGGATTAAATTGGCTATCCAGCCATACAGTTTTGATCCAGATGCAGCTCAGACAAGAAAGACAAATACACAAAGGCCTGTAAGTGAATGTATCAGAATGGGTATGGCTTCATGTTTTCGAATATTTGAATAAAGATATCCTGAAGGAATTTTAGGCCAGTAAATTTATTTGGAACAACAATGAATCAATTCAGCAACACAAATTATGATATAAATCAAATCATTAAAATGAATCATTACACCCCTAAAGGTGAGCCTTTTCCTCCCTACAAACCTTTTCTCTGCTCTCTTCCTATATCCATCAACTCATTGTTGCAGATTTAACCTGGGGGTTTGGGGGCGCATTTATGAGCAGTCCTGTGAAGAAGATGCAGGTTTAAGTGGTACACGCGCAAACGTTTACTTACCTGTATTATTTTGAAAGAATGTCTGTTAACATTTTTCCTTTCAAACTCTGGAATATCTCTAAACGATTAGATAGAGGAGGCGTCATTAAATTGCTTCTTTGGGGTTTTATGTGAAAGAACCAGGGACTGAAAACATGAAGGTGGAGTTCCACAGGGCTGTACTTTGGGCCTGTCCCGTTCATCTGCTTTCACTCTCAGATTTATGTCAGTTGCCCAGACATGGTGAGAAACTGAGGCTGCTGTTGGAGAGCTGTCCGTGAATGCTTCTCAGAGACGTTTCTGTTGCCGTTTTACGACCTTGAAATGTGACTGAAGCTTCTGTGAAGCTGCAGGTTTACTTTGGAGTGGCTTCAGTTCTAAATCAGAGGATGGTATTCCTGCAGACCGGCGCTCTGCTGCTCCTCGCCGTGGCTCCTGGCTGTCGTTAAACTCATATTTTCTCTGCTGGAGGTTTCTGGAATGTTCCCCTTAAGCGGCTCGCCCCACCGGCTGAATTACTGCGACCTCACTCTGTTTGTTTTGTCAGAAATCCACAGCAGCCATCTTTGTTTATGTGGAGAACAAAGGGGGGTGAAGTTTCCATCTGCTCTGATAATCAGTCCAGTGTGTGCCAGCACCCTCGCTCACACGGTAGCTGATCTCCATCTGTTTACATTCATGGCAGGAGCTCTGGAGCTTCTCTCTGTATGCAGACGGGGGCTCTTCCTCGGTTAAGGAGGCGGCAGATGAAGGAGCCTGAGAGCTTGACTCTCCTCTGAAATAAGACCTGACCTCCACTGTGGTTGTGTTTGTTGGAAGCTGACAGTATTCGGCAGAAATGCAGGGATGGTTTGGTTGTTTAGGATCTCAGGGAAGTTCATGAGTTTTCTCAGTGGTGGAGGTGATACTGACGGAACGTCTATGAGCAGAGGAAGTCCTGCACCTCAAAGCTCTGGCTGTTCATGTGGTGATTTAGAAAACATCCTTCTTGACTAATATTTAATGTATTTTTCATATCAGTCTGTCCGTAAGGATGTCAGAAAGTTTTTCTCTTTCTTCTAGCATAGTTTTATTTATTAAAACTTCAAATTTCTTTGTATCTTCTGTAGAGATGCCACAACTCAATTTAAAAGTGAACCATATGTTGCTCCATTGAACTGAATTGTGAGAAAGTGTGTCATTGAATTGCCATTCCAAAGGTTTGCATACATTTACTTTGATGGTGTTAAACAATAAATTTAAGGATTTATTATTTATTGTTTTATTACATTACACCAGGCTTAATAATGTCCAACTAAAAGGTTTTTCTTCATTGTAATTTTTTTATTTATTAGTAAATTTAAAAATACTTTTTTCAAAAGTTATAGTTTGTTGTTGTTTCGTAAAACACAAATCAAAGATTGAACCAAAACAAAACCATGATCCAAGAATCAGTTGGAACAGAATTGTAGGAAAAGTTAATCAATGCATTGCTAATTCTGTCTCTCAGATAGAATAGAATAGAATAGAATAGAATAGAATAGAATAGAATAGAATAGAATAGAAT
>BSAI01000038.1:1595240-1692295 GCA_036245035.1 Adrianichthys oophorus
ATAGAATAGAATAGAATAGAATAGAATAGAATAGAATAGAATAGAATTTATTGTTATTGTAACATGTTTCATACACAATGAAATTCCAGAAAAACAAAATATCCAGAAAAACAAACAACACAACAGGATTTTATAATCTACACTAAAAATACTAAGAAAACAGTCAAATTATTTGAAAAAAAACTTTAGGCATATTTAACACAAAAAACTGCTCTCATATTAGCCTCATATTAGTCCTCTTATTTCAAAGTTTCCATTTCAACAGCCCTCGTGTATGTGTTTGAGTGCGGTGATGGTTGTGAGATAGAAAGTGTTTTTTTGTCTGTTTGTTTGTGTTCTGATTGCTCTGTACCGCCGTCCTGAAGGCAACAGTTCAGAGTGTGTCCTGGGTGGGATGTGTCACTGAGTGTGGGAGTTGTGTGGTTCAGGTAGAGCCGGATGATCTCATGGAGGACTCTTTTCTCAGCTGCTGGGCTGCTGGTGGTGAACCACATGCCGATGCAGTCGGTCATGATGGATTCTATGCTGCAACCAATTCTCTGACAGATGTTATTCTTCTTCTGCATCTTGAGGAAGCAGAGTCTCTGCTGGACCAGCTTAGAAAGATGAACACTAATGAGAAAATAAATGTTCATCCTCCTTGTTCCAAGGAGAAATCCTCATGCTGAGAATTGTTATTCTTTCACAGAGAAAAATTCTGAAGAAGTGTTTGGAAATCGTCCTCCTCTGGCTGTAGTTCTTCCGTCAGCAGTTGAGCTTCCAGTCATGTCTTCTGTTTGATGTTTTAAGTATCTTTCATGATCATGGAGGAAGTTTGCTTCCTTCTGCAGCTCCCTGAAGGTCCATCACGACATGTGAGGTCTGGACTTGGGATCATTGCTGCTCCTCGGCTCTTCTCTTTGTTGTAGATCTGCTGGTCATGGTTCCATTGCTAGAGGGGGTCCACACCTTCAGTCATACCTGACAGCTGCTGTTGTGGGACATGTTGTTGCAGAAGTCTTGTTGTTTTTTAAAAGTAGCTTGGTGAAGATCATCACTGCATCACGTTCTTTAACACCAGTACCTTCAGACAAAATACTTCTGTTGGACCCAAATGGTCTAGAAAATGCTTCAATCTAAACTGGATCTGAAGGTTCCTTTGTCCCACAGCAGGCACTGAGCTTTGTTTGGGTTTCAGATTCAATACAGATGTTTTCTGACTTTGTGAGCTGGAACATCCTCCTCATTTTTAAATGATTCTGATTCTGCAGAACTTTGTCTCTACAAACATTAGAAGACCTAAAAGCTGCATCATCTGCTTGCTTCAGCCTTCCTCGTGCTCTTCAGCAACGCTTTGGAGATTCTAAAGAAATTTGATCCAAACTTCATTCATGAAAATGCTGGAATCATCAAGGCAGAATTATGAAATGTCACACAAACCTCTGATCTCCTGCAGTCAGGACGTGTTTATGCCGCTGACTTACAGTTAACCCTTCGCTTGCCCCTGAGGCCAGATTCTACTCCTCTCTGAGGAAATGAGCTTTATGATGCCAGACAACTGCTCCACTTTTATTATGGAAATCTCTCCAGGAAGTCCTGAAGACTGTGCTCAGCCTGCATGCATCGTTACAGCCCACATGTTGCTGGAATCTCAGCAGGTTTTCCTCAGCTCCCTCTGGTCCCTGATGCCTGTAAATCCTGCAGGTCCTGTGGTCTTAAACCTGCCATCACTGAGGAGTTTGAACTCACAGAAGTGGGTTCTCCTAGTCCTCTTCCAGTCCATTTAGTTCCATAGTATGATTCCTTCTTTGTTCCTCCTCCCTGACCTGATCTTGTGGACAAAATGTCCTAGTTTCAGCTCATGCAATCCAGTCTCTTCAGAATCAGGCTGGTTCCACCTGCAGGAGGTGTCTGTTTTTGCTGAACCTCTTTAGATCTGTAGAGACAAGGATGCAGGACTCTGAGGAATTCCTGTGTGTGGCTTTTGCAGAACTAAACTTTTTGCAGATGTTCTCGCCTCCTGTTTCCTGTTCACACAGCAGACTGAAGCTCAACACAGCAGCTCAGCCTCAGTGTGTGCAGGTCAGGATCTGCCGCCAGACGGAGTTTCAGGCTGAAGATCAGCTTTCAGACATGAGCTCTGTTGAGTCAGCATATCATGAAATGGATGTCATTCCCCGTTCTTCATCTTTTTGCCGTTTCTGCTCCATAAAAGGCATGAAGGGTTTTGTGCTGTCAGTTATCTGATGCTGACTCACCTCAGTTTAAGAGCAGGTGGTTTTAGGTTGGTTTGGACCATAAAACCTGAGAGCTGAAAGACTGCTTTCAGTGTGCTGAAGACGCCATCATGGGGACTGTAAAGTTGTCACGTATATTCAAAGTTTGGCTCCAGTTCCAGATCTAAGTGGAGGTCCAGGGTTAGTGTGTCGGCAGAGCTGACAGGCCGTGAAATGTTGTGTTGGGATAAAACTGTGTGAGTGAGCTCTTTGTTGTTGACCTTGGAGAAACTGAAGAAAGATGGAGGAGTTCATAATGTGATCATCTTTCACAGAAGCCTTTATGGTTACCTGTTATGAGCTCCTACTGTGAAGGAGGCCGTGCTTATGGACTTATCGTGTGTCTCCTGGAGGAGATGAGCGCAGACCTGCTAATGTGTGTTGTGTTCCTGCAGGGTGATCACATATGAGTGCTGTCCAGGTTACGAGAAGATTTCTGGAGAGAAAGGCTGTCCTGCAGGTAGGACACGGGACCCAAACCAGTAAGAGATGATGGAGCATTTCTTCTGATAATTGTTGCCGTCTCTGCAGCGGTGCCTCTGGTGAACATCTTCAACACTCTGAGCGTCGTGGGAGCCTCCACCACTCAGATGTACACGGAGCGAGCCAACCTGAGGGAGGAGATCGAAGGTCCCGGGAGCTTCACATTCTTTGCTCCCAGCAACGAGGCCTGGGCCGCCCTGCCAACAGTCAGTACGAGACACCAACGCACACTGACACATTTATGATGATGCTCACAAGGGTCTGCCTGCTGCAGGAGATCCTGGACGCTCTGGTGAGCAACGTGAACATTGAGCTGCTGAACGCTCTTCATTACCACATGGTGGACCAGAGGCTGACGTCTGAGGAGCTGAAGCACGGCTCCGTCTTCACCTCCATGTACCAGGACTCCACCGTGCACATCAACCACTACAAAAACGGGGTAAGCAGACGCAGCAGCAGCATCTCATTCGGCTTGTCTTCAAAGCAGCTCCTCTGTCCAGTAATAAAACAAAGGTGGCTCCCTGAACCAGACGTTTCTGAGAGTTTTTTCAAATGGTTGTTTGGATGTAAAAATAACCGACCAAGACTGACCAAATCTGATGTCAAACCCTGAGAAAACAAACGCTGGATACGTTAATTAACGTTAGCCAACATCCGCTAATTTGACAACGCTGCAAAAACGAAAATTGGGCGGGATAAAGCAAGATTTCAAACTCTTAGGATCACTATTTGAACAAACCACCAGTCAATCAATAACAGTGCCACTAAAAAGGCACAATTATGAGCTTTACTAAAATCAATACTGCTTTTAAAAAATATCACCTCTCCCCACAGAGTTGTCATGAATAATAATTAAAGCAATAAATATAAAAAATAACTAGAAATCAGAATGTTCACACGTTTATTATAGATGTAAAGTTAGACCTTTTAACATGAAAGTCAATGCCCCCTCCTGCAGCCTGCCTCCTGTGGTCTTTAGAGGAACTGCAACATTTAGGACTTCCTGGTTCAAGTCACATTGGAGGTGGGTGGGGTCTTGGAGTTGTTTCTTCTAAATTTCGAAAAGAATCTTTGGCCCAAATGAGAGAAGAAGGCAGAAATTCAAAGATTCTTTTCATCAGCTGATTTGATTGAAGGATGTGATGTCCAAACAACTATTCTACACCCTTCACTCTTTCTCAGTCTAAATTCATGAAAACAGTTGTGTGTTTTCTGTTTTCTGACAATATATTGATGAAAATAAACATCATGTCTTACATTGACCTCACAGGGCTCTAGAGTACATTTTTGCTCTGTTTGCACCGGTGTGCCTACTTTTTTTTCTTGGGTGCACTTGCACTAAAGTTTAGTGCATCCACCTTCTCAACCACATTGCATTTAACTCAGCAGTTTTACATGGTCACTTTCTTTTTTAATTGCTGTCAATTTTGGCATTAAGGACTTAAAAATGATTAACTTAGAAAATGGTAAACATAAACCCCTTTATTTGAAACATAATTCTACAAAAATGATAAATTACATAAAATGTTGGTGTTTAAAGACCCACTCCAATGAAAATTGTGTTTTTGGTATTTTTAACATGTTCTTGTAGCATTTTTCTCATGATAGAGGTCCTATATGAAAGAATTTAAGACTAAAACTGAATTTCTGAGTTTTTCTTTATTCAAATAGGAGTAAATAAAAGCATGCCGTTTAAAAAAGCTCAAATCTGTGACAGCAGGTGAAATGGTTGAACCGAAGTCTCCCTGCTTTGCCTCATTCTGATGCATCCGCTTGCAGACAAATCATAGACCAAAAAAAAAAAAAAAATGGACGAATCGAAGAGTGACGTCACACATGGAAAATGCCTGATCTCCGGCTCTCGCAAAATAGAGCCAAATCTGTCATTGCTTCCTGATATGTGCGCCGTCATTTTGAAACCAGACGACAGCGATTGGTCCGAGTCAGTCTGAATCATGTTTTATAGGGGAACTTCTATGGAGAGAAATTAGTATCAGTCCGATTTGTGCGTGCATAATTTTGATTTGTGCGTGCGTAATTTTGATTCGTGCATAACTTTAGATTTGTGCGTGCATAATCCTTGATTTGTGCATAACTTTAGATTTGTGCGTGCATAATCCTTGATTTGTGCTTAACTTTAGGTTTGTGCATGCATAATTCTTGATTTGTGCGTAACTTTAGATTTGTGCATGCGTAATCCTTGATTCGTGCATAACTTTAGGTTTGTGCATGCATAATTCTTGATGTGTGCGTAACTTTGGATTTGTGCATGCATAATTCTTGATTTGTAACTCATAAAATACATTTTGTGCATGAGTTCAAAAATTACAAAATATTAAAAAATACAAAGTACAATTTACACATGCACAACTTCAAATTACGACAGCTTGAAACTAACTACACGCACAAATCTTTAAAAAATATGCATGAATCACTTGTTACGCACACAAAACCACATTTACACACGAATCTGATTTGAGACTCTTTTCACGTCTCCCAGATTCGTGCGTAAGTGATGCGTTTAAATGCTACTGGAATGCTGGGTCATCAGAGTTTTCTGATCAGCCGCTCTGAACTTAGAGGGTGAATAATATCTGGTGAAACTTGACATTTTCCAGCTTTCTAAAACAGATGTGCCGGCTAATTAATATTAAAAAAAAGTCTGAATATGGGTTTTTATAACACTTGTCCAAAATTAAACAGTTCATCTCTGCAGACCCGCCCCCGACAGCGTCTCAGACAACGGGGCTCTCTCCCGAGCAGGTAACCCTCCCTGCAGGGAGACCTCCCCGCTCTGGTCTGGTCTCACGGCGGAGGTTCTCCGCGGCGAACGTGAACCCACAGAGCGGAGATGGTTGATCAGCCCACCGGCCCGTTTGATCTGCGACTTTATAGAATGGTCCAGCGGGCAGCGGCACCTGCTGTCCCCGTGACTGGTGACCTGCGGTAATCAAGAATCAAGAATTACGCACGCACAAACCTAAAGTTACGCACAAATCAAGGATTACGCATGCACAAATCTAAAGTTATGCACGAATCAAAATTACGCACGCACAAATTGGACTGATATTAATTTCTCTCCATAAACTACTGTCACCAATCATGGGTGAGCTTGTTCCAAATCCACACCCCGTCCACTGAAAGCAGCTCAGGAGAATCAGTCAATCAAATCAGCTTTTACTGAGGCTTCTGATTGGCCAGTTTATCTCTTGTGATAATGAAAAAATATCTTTAAAAAATTAGGATTAGAAAGAACATGTTAAGAAGAAGGTTTCAGAGCAAAAATGATTTTTCTGACAAATAAAATGACTAAGTAATAAAAGTAAACAAAAGTTTACATCCACACTGTTTATCTATGCATGTTTTAAATTTTCTTCTTTTTAACTTTCTTTAAACCTTATTTTAATGATCACACCTTTGATATTTCTTTTGATTCTTTTCTTTCTTCCATGTTTTACATAAAGCACTTTGAATTGTCTTTGTACATGAAATGTGCTATACAAATAAACTTGCCTTGCCTAGCAGGTACTTCCTGTTTGGGACCATTAGAAGGGAGGGGTTGAGATGTCCATTGTTTTTACAGTCTATGAGATCTGTGAATGGTCAATATTGTTGCAACGCCAGTGGAAGCATGTCAACCCCCTGTGGCAGCTCTGTGTCAGTGCTTGAGAAACCCATCACGCTGATGGATGTGGTCTGTTCACTCGTTTTGCAGATCATCACAGTGAACTGTGCACGTCTCATCAAACCTGATCAGCACGCCACCAACGGGATCGTGCACGTGATCGACCGTGTCATCACGGCCACTTCCAGTGACCTGCAGGCGTTGATGGACATTGAGGAGGACTTGGAAACGCTAAGAGTGAATATGCCGAGTGCACACAGAATATAATCAATCTCAGTATCAATGCTTTCACACTATGGAATCATTTCAAAAGGTGGATCCACTGCAGTCCTCTGATTCAGTAACCTTTGGTTTAAAGGAAGTCTTTGGGTCAGCTGCATGGAGCTGAAATTTCAACTTTTGGTTTCCTTTGTTTGTCTTTCAGACAGCCATGGCTGCTGCAGGTTTGACCACCATGCTGGAGAGTGAAGATCAGTACACCATTTTTGCCCCCACCGATGAAGCCTTCAAGAAGATTCCTGAAGAAACCTTGAACAGGATCTTGGGAGACCCAGTGGCTCTGAAAGGTGCCTACAAAACTTGTTTGATGCATTTCAGACAACCTTTGTGTGGCACCACAGGTCAAGTCCATCTCTGTCTTCAGACTTGCTGAACTACCACATCCTGAAGCACATACACTGTGCTGAGTCCATCGTGTCAGGAACGCCAATGGAGACTCTGCAGGGAACTGCTCTGGAGGTTGGCTGTGATGGAGAACAGATGACCCTGAATGGAAAAGCCATTGTCACCAAGAAGGACAAGCTGGGAACCAACGGAGTGATCCACTACATCAACGAGCTGCTGATCCCGGACTCTGGTACTGCAGCGCCGCAGATGCATGTGACGCCTGTGACTTTCTGTTAAATACAATAGAGAGGAGCAGAACCTGCTCACACTGGTACTACATGCAATACTGAAACCATGCTGCATGTCGGAAGGTTGTCTTAATCACAATAATGTCAAGGTGATAGAAATGAAGACCTGTTAGAATGGTGTTGGTAACTATTATCAGTTCTACAGTCTGTAGTACTTTTACTTTTAGTGGTGTCGGGTGTGGGATCAGGTTTTGTTTCTTCTGTGTTTCAGCTAAAACGCTGCTGGAGTTGGCTGAAGGTTCAACCATTTCCATGGCAACTAAGCTGTTTATTGAAGCTGGTCTGTCGTCCCATCTGACTGGTTCTGAGGCTCTGACTATGCTGGCTCCTCTGAACGAGGCCTTCAAAGGTGAGACTAACCCGAGTGTGTGAGCACCTGCTTGTGTGTTTGTTTTAACCGCCTGATCGCCCGTCCTGTAGGAAGCCAAACAATGACTCCTGACCTCCAGAAGCTGTTGACCAATCACATCCTGAGGAATCAGCTGTCCTCCAAGTCTCTGTACCACGGTCAGGAGCTGGAGACACTGGGGGGCCTGAAACTCAGAGTTTTTGTCTACAGAAATGTAAGAAACCCATCCATGAATGTTTCCATTCATCTCTCCATCCACCATCCCTCAGTTCAATTCACTTTCTTTATAAAGCCCAGTTCTCATCTGTAGTTGCCTCGAAGCGCTTCAAAAAATCAAAAGAGCATCAGACAGAGCTTGATTAATTATGATCCCTATCATCCAATTTAATCCAGATAATTCCAATAAAAACTGATGACCTTAATGTAATTTATCTATTCATCCATTCTGGCTGTCATCTGTTTCCCATCCATCCATCGCCTCACTTAACTGCACTTTCTGACATCTTCCTCTCTAGCAGCTCTGCTGATGGTTCTCAGTAGAAAAACTTTCAACTACAGTTTGTCTCATTGGACCAGAAGGTTTAAAGACTGATAAATAACCAGCTGATGGTGTACTTGATTGTATTCTGATTGGATCTCCATTAAAGTTCCTGGATCTGGTTAATCTTCTTGCCAATCAGAAGTCTGTAGACCTCTATAGATAAACCCTGTAGACTAAACTTTCGTTTATTGTTACCAGTCAAAAGTGGACATGTTTCTGACCTATCAGGTGTTTCCTGTGTGTATGTAGAACCTGTGCATTGAGAACAGCTGCATCGCTGCACATGACAAAGTTGGACGCTTTGCTTCCTTGTTCACCATTGACAAAGTTCTTGTTCCACCGATGGGCACCATCATGGACGTTTTGAAGGCTGATAATCGCTTTAGGTGAGCCCCTTCATCACTGTTACCTGGTCCATTATTTTCTTCTCCTCTCAGAGGATACATGGTGTTCTGGGGTGAAGAACACGGTGCTGCCCCCTCCAGACCAAAAACAGCACTAGCTCTCCTGAGCAAACATTGAGTCACCCTATCAGACATTGATAGGGTGGTTTATTCTGAAAAATAACTAAAAAAAAAAAAACTAAATCTGTGACATAAACTTCCTGTTTCCTCCTTCTTGCAGCATACTGGTTGGAGCAATCCAGACAGCTGGAATGACGGAGCTACTGAACCAGCAGGGGGCGCTTACCTTCTTTGCTCCTACAGACATTGCATTCAAAGAGATGCCCCAGGCGGAGCTAAACAAACTTCTGCGTGAGTGTACAGAGCACTCTCTGTCCATCCCTGTTGGCAGTTGTTGGGTGGAAGTGGGGTTGGTTTGAGGTGGATCTGGAGCCAACCTGGCTGTTGTTTTTGCAGGTAACTCTCAGCAGCTGTCAGCGGTGCTCCAGTTGCACCTGGGGGACGGCATGCTGGTCAGCGGGGGGATCAGCTCTCACATCAGACTGCCGTCTCTGCAGGGAAAAAAGCTAGAGCTGAACATGGTCAGGATGCTTCTCTGGTTGGTCCAAAGAGTCCTGTGCTCAATTACTTGTTTTCATTGAAACTCCCGTGCACGTGTTTTAGCGTAACTACACAACCCACGTCAACAAGGTCCCCGTGGTCGAGGCGGACCTGATGGCGACCAACGGGGTTGTTCACGTCGTCAACAGCATCATCAATTCGCTGCGTGAGTCCAACTTTCAGACTCTTCTGATGATCAGTCAAAATGTTTTCCAACATTTTCAGGTTTACCTTGTTCCAACTGCTGCTTTTCATTGATTTGTAGTTCCAGTACTTGTACTCCTGTAATGGATTCATTTGCCTCATTTCCACTGAGCGGTCCGGTCTGGTCTGGTCCGGTCCGCTATTTTGAGCGTTTCCATTGTAAAATGGACCCATTAAACAGTATTGATCCGTACCTCTTGAGGGCCCCCTTTGGTTGTGGGTCCATAGAAAAGTGGAACGGAACAGTTGGGGCAGAGCTGCTGTAGCCACCTGGTGATTGGCTGAAAGTGATGACGACTAGAAAGTGATGACGACGTACAGAAAGCGCCAATATACCGCTCATAAGCTAGTGCCCATAAGCTAACAATTTTTCCTCTTTACGACAGTATTCCTCTCAGCTGCCCACAATCGTCTTTCAAACATATTCCTGTTATGCACGATACACCAGAAGTAAAGAAATACAAGACGAGCAGCTTTATGGCCTCTATCGTTATTGCCTTTTTAGTCGTCGCACAACAATGACACAAACACGCTAGCTGTCTACACCACACATGTGCCGGGAAAACGCTCGCCAGAATTTAACTGGACCGTACCAAACCACTCCTTACCAGAACGTACTGTTCCAAACCGCTCAGTGGAAACTAGGCTTTTGTTTACTCTTCAGTGCAGACACATATCCAACACCGCTTTGTTGCTTTGGGTACTTTCTTTTTTTCAGCACAAATCTCTCATAATTGGGAGTGAAACTGTTCTGAAAGTGGTCATGTGGAAGGAGTGCACTAAAGAAAAGTGACTAAAGGCAAATCCACATTAAAGGTCTTGAGACAATCTGGCTGCTCTGATCAGAAACACGTCTGGATGATTTCTGCTCAGCAGCTTGCTTTGAGTTTAAGGTTTCTTTGTGTTCTGTTAGTCGTCTGTGCTTTGCAGCTCTGAATTTTTTATGATAAACAATTAAAGTAGTTCCTGTTGCAGGCAAAGGAAATAGATATGAAAATAGAAATTAAACATAAATCCCAGAAATAAAAAAAAACTATTACACTATAATTTCCTTGGGGCAAAATGTTGGACGTTCCAGTCTGGACAATTCTGGCATCAGAATAAAAAGATATGAAGGAAGATTTTCATTTCCGCCTAGAATTTCATTATGTCACTGTCAACAGTTGTACTGAAAAAAAGGTTTGATGCTGGCACTACTGTTACTATACAACTTTCAATATTTTTACAACTTCATTCAAACAACTGCCTCCAAAAGATACAAAACCTGTTTTTTTGCTTCTCTTAACCTTTTGTTACTCAAATCTCGATTCTGTTTAAAAAGTGTAGATGGAGCTTCAAATAAAGCTGGGTGTCATCGTCATAGTGGTGGACTTTTTTTTCCTTGAATTTACAAGAGAAAGTGCAAAAAGAAAAAAAAAAAAAAAAAAAAGTGGGCCTGGCTTGGAACCCTGTGGAACTCTTCAGGTGGCTCAGAAGACTTGTGAATAAGCTAGAATTATCCAGTTTAGGCTATTTTTACAGCCCAGGTTGAGAGTGGTGATAAAAAGTCCCCCACTCCCACCCTTTCGTCTGGTTTGTTTTATTTTCACAAACTGCCGCCTCAGGAGAGAGACAAAGACTAAAGTGGACCAAACCCCCTGGCAAAAAAAAACACAGTTCCAACAGCTTTTTGTTTGGAGCGCTGTTGTCCAAATGAGCTCTTGCCAGGACAGAAGCAAGAAGATTAAAAAAGGTTAAACACTATTCCCCTGATTATCATCAATGAGGAAACAACTGTAGCTTACCCAGCAGCCATTTTAAAACTTTTTCTAGGTTCCTCCTTCTTCAGATTCACACTGTTTTCCCCTCTGCTCCAAACACTGCATCATTTCTGCATCATTTCCCCCCCTTGGCTCTTCATCTTTTTGACCTACGAAGTCCAGCTACATTCACGCTGAAGTGAACCGTACCAGGGTTACCTGCAGCTGAACAGAAGGGACCAGAGTTCTCGTTTGGTCCAAACCAGAGATCAGATTAACTTTTATACCTGACAAACCAAGAGGACCGTCAGAGGACAACAGGTCTGATGTGAATCAAAGGTTGATATTAATGCTCTAAGATCATAAGAACATGATGATGACAAAGCGGGTTGCATCTGGAATCCGTCCTTCATTTTGTTTTGTAGTTTTTGTTCAGCTAAGGGAAGTGTGTCCTATAGGGTTCTTTAGGTGGAGCAGCATGAACCTGGTGTGAGTCTGCTTAGTGCTGATGCTATGCTGTTTGTGTGTCTGCAGCTCCAAAGGTGGACAGAGAGCAAGCAGACGGACCGTCTGCTCAGATGAGATCAGCTGCGTCTTTCAGGGTGAGAGCAGCACAGGGAACGAACAGACTTCACCGTACTCACACGGTCACTTCCTTCAGCTGAATGCCAACAGCCTTCTCTTTGTGTTGCAGGTGGACTCCAAGAGCTTCAGGAACGGTGAGGGTTTGATGTTCAGTTTGAGCTCTAAAGCGAGTTTGTGGCATCATTCTGTTTGTTCTTTCAGATGATCTTTTCCAGAAAGTCTTGAATAGCCACTCCACCAGGGTGATGAAGAAGAGTCAGTAAGAAGACAAGAACCAAGAGGACATCTGAGTGCCCAGCCATCAGTCCTCTGATATTTGGTTAGTTTGAGGAGCTGCTGAGGTTCTAGGTGGGCTTTCTGTTCCTGTGTGACGAGGAGAAATGCTGTTTTTAAGAGTTTTTTTACATTTGTTACCAAACCAGTGTTTTGTTCTGAAAAAATAAAAACAGTTCATTCTTCCTGAGTGAATTTTTGTAAGAAGTATTTTTTCTGGAGTCCTCCTGTCAAACAGACACTCTGAGGGCATGAGAAGAACCTTCAGGAGCTTTGCTTTGAGTTTTTGTAAAATAAAGCTGAAATGCGACCTCGCCATGACTGTTGTGTCTATTCTGTCCAAATTTTAAGATTCAGAAATCCATACACCATGACAAGAAAATGAGAAGCAGCTTTCTCAGGTGACCTTGCCTTTTGGAGTTTTGTTCATTAAAGCATTCAGAAAAACACTGATAAAACACTGATTACAGGCAGAGAAGACGTGTTAACTTCCAGACAAACAAAGATGACAGACAGGGTCAATGGGGGGCTGAAAACCTCCTCACTTCTCAACAATAATGAAAGCTCGTAAGCTCGTTCTTGTCTTGGACGTGATGCTGCATCATTCTTGAAAAGAATTTGAGCAGAGCAGGAATGAAAACGTTTGAAATGGGTCACACACGACCCGTCCAGAATCAGGGAGTCTGCAGAAATCAACTAATCTCATTTACAGTAAATGCCCTTTAATGTCATTTAAACTCTGAGCAGTCCAGTGAGCAACACAGAAATGTTAGGGAATGCACCAATGCAAACATTTTATTCATACCTGCTTAGTTTTCCAGATGTTCGAGCGTTCACGTCCAGATCTTTGCCTCTCACAGTTTGGGGCTGCATTTGCATCTGCTGAGTTCTATTGATGCAGCTTTTCACCAACACGGAGCAGAATAAAGACCTGTTTGTCATCTGTTTATCAGCAGAATAAGCTTAGAGCACAAGCTCTTCTCTTTTGTTGCACAAAAATATCTAGTTGGTGTCAACATAAATACATTTTTTTTTGGTTTGGTATCCTAAACAAATGTATCGTTGGTGTTCAGCTGAGTTCCAGCACCCCCATGGGGATGCAGTGGCTTCTAAAAACAGATGGATGCGCACACCTTGTTTTATATTTTTCATTTACTGCATCAAGATGATCTCATTTGGCATAAGGTATAAAAAGGTGTAAAAAAAGGAGACAAAGAAGATTTTTAAAAGTCACAAAAATAATGAAAGAAAATGTTAATAACTAATACAATGTATTCTCTCTATACTTCTGCAATTTATATGTGCAAAAAACCACAATTCGTCTAAACAAGGAGCCTAAAATCTGGGGCTCTAGGGCCACATTCAGCTCTTTCATCCCTCCATTGTGGCTGCTTGGCTTTAAAAATATACTAATCATATGAATAAAGAATGCAGTGTTTGTAGTTTTGGTTTACTTGTTTTGGTTAATACATTTTTTTCATTTAGATTTTTAATACATCAGACAACTCTGCAAAATTATGATGAATGGTTAAATCTATTATGAGAGTGTTTAATTGTTAGAATACAGTAGTAATTCAATTGTCAATATTTAAACGCTTCGTGTTATAAATGGATGGATTAATGACCAGAAAAACACAAGTAAAGCGTTTTTTTCTATCGATGAGGTGGGACTTAGTGACTCTCGCTGGGCTTTGGTCAGTAAAAACTGGAACAAATGCTTTTTTTACTATTATTGTTTATTGTGAAAAGTTATTTCCTTATTTGAGTTAATTGACATTTGAAGATATTTTATTTTTAAACATTTAAGTTGAAAAATGTTTTTATCTTTTATTTCAAAGAAAACAATCAAACGTTATTTTAGAGGACATTTTGTGAAACCTTCATTTTTCCTAACCTAAGTACGTGTTCCCTTTTTTAAACAGAAAAATTCCCTAAATTCTGCACTAGGATCGTTGTTACTCCTGTCCACCAGGGGGCGCACACAACCGATCTGATATAAAAATAAAATTATAAAAACAGAAGAAGAAGACCGTCATTATGGCGGAAGGCATGTTCGCCGTTTTAAAGGAGAAAGTTGGTCAGGTTCTGGTTCCTGGAGACGAGTTCTGCTTTGATTCTGAGGACACGATCTCTCTGTCGGAGAGCGCGAAGCCGGTGCGCGCGGTGTGCGGGCCGGGGCTGCGGCGGAGCGGAGACCGCCTGGTGGTGATGAAGAGCGGCGTGCTGCGGCACAAAACGCCGCTCACTTTCTGGATTGATTCCCAGCAGAAGCGGGTAAGAACGGACCGGTCCGAACCAAGTAGAGCGTTAGGATCACTCAGTCCAGTTCTCAGATACAGCCAAGGGTTTGTTCTCTTCAGTATGTCGCCACAAAAGGGGAGACCGTGATCGGGATTGTGACGGCCCGAGCAGGAGACGCCTTCATGGTGGATTTTGGCGGCAGTGAGCTGGCGTCTCTGTCTTACCTGGCGTTTGAAGGAGCCACAAAGCGAAACCGACCCAATGTCCGGGTGAGTGTGGGCTGTTAAACCATCCTTTTGCTCATCCTCCTCTTCATCTTTAACTAATTTCTTTAGTCTGAACCCTTCAGGCTTACCTGAAGTTCCGCCCCCTCTCTTTCACCTGTGCAGGTGGGCGACTTGGTGTTTGCTCAGTTCCTCATCGCCAACAAGGACATGGAGCCTGAGCTGGTGTGCATCGACGGGTCGGGGCGTGCCAATGGGATGGGGGCGTTTGGAGCAGGCGGTCTGCTCATCAAAGTCTCGCTGGGGCTGGCCAGAAGGTAACTCCCCACTACACCTGGGACCCTGCGACTGGTTCCATGTCATTTAACGTGGTATTTGCACCCCTCCCTCAGGCTGCTGGCCCCCAACAGTGACATTCGCTCTGACATGGAACAGCTGTTTCCCTGCGAGCTGGTGGTGGGCATGAACGGCCGGGTGTGGGTGAGGGCGTCCAGTGTCCAGCAGACCCTGATAGTTGCAAACCTGCTGCAGAGCTGTGACACCATGACAGCGCAGCAGAGGCAGCAGCTGTTCAGGAGGGTCCAGCAGGGTGCGCTATAGACCTGAAAGAAGCCTCTTAAGACTGTGGGTTCAGATGGAGCACTGTGATTGTCCAAACAGGACAGACAGCTGATCCCTGTCAGTGAGTTGGGACTGGCCTCGACAGAACCTTTTGGGCCTGTTTGTGTTTTTGGCTGTGACGTGTGGCTCAGAGGTCATGTGACAATCACATTAAATCCTTCATATGACAACAGCGGGAAGCATTTGTTCCAAATGTTTAAATAAAGTTTTTTTTTCTTATTTTGTATTCAGAACTTTAATTATTAAATTCCAGATTCAAAGTCAGAATTGAGTGTTTTTCAGTCTTCCCTTTAATCTCTGATAAACGTCTCATTCTTTGAACACAGCTCTTTATTGTTTTTAATGTGAAATACACTACCATTCAATAGTTTGGGGTCATCCAGATGTTCTGTTCTGTTCTGATGCTCCAAACACCTCAAACTTAGATTTTTCTGTCCATAAAAACTTTTTTCCCCTCAATCTTCCTCTGTCTATTGTCTGTGTTCTTTTGCCCATATTAATCTTTTTCTTTTGTTAGCCAGTCTCAGATATGGCTTTTCTTTCACTGTCCTGAAGGCCAACATCCCGGTCACCTTTTCCTGTAGACGCTGACACTGGCATTTGGTGGAAACGATTTAATGAAGATGTTTTTTAGCTGTGCCAACATGACTGCACAAAGGCTTTCTTATCGTCCATTAGAATTCTGACACAATGAGCAAACGCAATGTACCATTAGAACACTGGAGTGATAGTGTCTGGAAATGAGTCTCTACTTGCATACTGTGGGGATCGAAAGTTTGGACACCCCAGGTAAAATTATGGTGCATAAAGAACCCAATGAAAGATTTAAAATCTCCTAAAGGCATCAGTTTACAAATGAGACATGCTTTTAATTAGTCAAAAAAGGCTTTCCATCATTTACCCTTTTAAAATAAAACAAAATAATGGTGTGTGAAAACGTTTGTGCACCCTGCAGGTTTAGTACCTTACACTGTCCCCCTCGGCAAGTATCACAGCTTTTAAAGGATTTTGTATCAGCCAAGAGTCTCTGAATTCTTGTTTGAGGTTTCTTCATCCATTCTTCTTTCCAAAAGTCTTCCAGTTCTCTGAGATTTCTGGGATGACTGTTCCACACTGCTCTTTTCAGGTCTATCCATAGTTTCAATGATGTTGAGGTCAGGTGATTGAAGGTCACTGTCAAACCTTTAGTTTCTGTCTCTTAATGTAAGAGTGTGGATTTGGAGGTGTGTTTAGGATCATTATCATTTGTAGAAGTCATCCTCTCTTCAACTTCAACTTTTTCACAGATGGCATCAAGTTAGTGTCTAAAATTTGCTGAAATTTGGTGGAATCCATTCTTCTTCTACTGGTGAAATGTTTCCTGTGCCGCTGGCTGCAATACAAGCCCAAAGCATGATTGATCCACCCCCATGCTTAACAGTTGGACAGAGGTTCTCTTCATGAAACTCTGGACCCTTTCTTCTCCAAACGTACCTTTGCTCATTGCAGCCAAAAAGTTCCATCTGAACCTGGTCGGTCCACAGAACTTGTTTCCAAAATGCATCAGGCTTGTTTCTATGTTCATTTGTGAAATTCAAATGTTGAATTTTGTGGTGAGGACGTAGAAGAGGTTTTCTTCTGACTGCCATTTCTCAATGACATTCCAAACAGAGGATATTAGCATCTGAAAATGCTTTGCTATCTTCTTTTAGCTTCTCCTGCTTTGTGAGCATAAACTTTTTTCAGTTTCATTGTTCTGAATAACTGCTTGAAGAACCCATGATGCTAATTGTTGGGGCGAGGTCAGATGACTCAGATTATTTCAAATCTTTGAGATTGAAATCTCCTGGTCTTTCCAAACCATGATTGTGAACAATCCATGACACTTTCAGGTCTCAGCCTTTCCAAAAATGCATACTATAAATTCTGCAGGGTGCCCAAACTTTTGCACACACCATCATTTGGTTTTTTATTATTTTAAAATTTTTCGGTAAATTATGGAAATAAAGCCTAATTTTTTTACATATTTAAAGAATTTTTCATCTGTAAACTGATACCTTTAAGAGATTTTAAATATTTCCTTGAGTTCTTTATGCACAATAATATAACATTTTACCTGGGGTGCCCAAACTTTTGACCCCCACTGTATGTAGATTATGTACCAAAAAACAGACATTTTCAGCTAGAATAGCTGTTTTTTTAGTCGTTTACCACAATAATAATGTCTGGTGCATTTCTGATTAGTATAAAGTCTTCTCCATTGAAAGAAATTGTGCTCAAACATTAATCGTATGTTTAACTGATTCTAAAAAATTAAAGACTATAAATTTCTATGTTACAAATGTTAATTAGTTCTTCTATTTTTTAACAGTTATATATATTTATATATAAACTAATATATTACAAGCCTCTGCTCCTCCACATTGAAAGGAGCCAGTTGAGGTGACTTGGGCAGCGGGTCCGGATGCCTCCTGAACACGTCCCTAGAGAGGTGTTTCAGGCACGTCCCACTGGATGGAGGCCCCGGGGAAGAATGTCTTAGGGTTCCCCCAGAGGAGCTGGAGGATGGAAGAAGGAAGTCTGGACATCTTTGCTTAAACTGCTGCCCCCATGGTCTGGATGAGCAGAAGAAGATGGATGGACTGATGAGACTGCAATTTTCTGCAAATTACATTTTTTTGTCTGCTCCTGATTCACAACAACTTGAATAAAGAAATACTAAGAAACTGATACTTTTCATTTCTGTACCTGTTTGTAAATACAAAAATCATTAAAAAAAAAAAAGTGGGAAAAAGTCTGCTGCTTTTGGTCATTCATCCAGTTTTTAATTTAAATAATATTCTTTTTGTGTAAGTGAATCTCATGAGTTCGTTAGAGCAGCAGTGTCCGCCTACATGGTCTTTGCTGCTAACTTATTTTCTATTTTGTACAAATGAGCAGAATTCAGAGTAAAAACAGGTTAGAATTTGTTTTACTGACATAATGTATGTTATAATGTTCTTGTTGATCTGTTGCCATGGTGATCCTTAAAATCTTTGCTAAAATGATGATGGCTTTCTCCTGTCTGGCTCTTAGTGATAAAGTCTTATTCTGATCAGAGTGCGTTAAGCTTACCCTTATTAGCTTTTATAGACCCTAATGAGTTTAACATCTCTGACTCAAACTAGTTCGTTTCTGTGTAAGCTTTGGCTAAGTGAAGGCTTGCTTCAGAAACAGACTCCTGCTTTGATCTGCGGTTCCGCAGTGTTTTAAAGAACCTGGACTCACACAAAGCTCAGTTCAGATTTGGAGTTTATCATCACATTTCCTCACTGGTTCCTCACCAGTTTAAGGCACATTCCAGGTGATTGTTTCACACGGTTTGGTCTGCAGATTCACAAACAAATTACACATACCCATGGATATTCGCTGTCATCAATCAGACAAGCTCGTCCAGCTGTCAGGTGACCTTTCACAGGATCAATAGAGTCTTTGGTACCAACAGCTGCAGTAAGGACACTTACAATCAATGATAGAACAGCTAAAATAATAATCAAGTACAAATTTATCCTCAACTATCCTGATAATCGAGTCATTGGGTTTTCTTGGTGAACGGATCAATCACTTGCCACTGGTTGTGATCAATCAACACATTCCGGAGGATCAGCTCGATCTAGAGCTGCAGCCTCAACAGAGGCTGCTCGCTTTAGTTCTGATTTGGTTCAGCGGGTAAACATTGATCCAAACTGACTATCAGTAACGTTCAAAATCCCACACACAAACACACAAGCACACACCAGCTGGAGTTTGGACCTGGTTCTGAACTGATTTCTGGTTTGTGAACCAGCAGCCTGTAGCTTCACTGTGCGAGCTCTCCATCGTCATGGAAACATAGAAGGGTCAAACCTCCAGCAGGGGGTGTCATCTTCACATAATAAGAACAAAGTGAAGCCCTTGAGCAAAGCTTCATCACCCCCTGGAGCTCCAGGTGGCTGCTTAAGCAGGAATCTCCGCCCCCCTAAAGTGCCTCAAATAAGGAAGTGAACGTGTTTGGTGAACCAGCGCCACGAAGTTCTGCAGGAATTCAGCTAGGTGCCGAGAGAAGTCAACTTCATCTTGAGAAGACTTCAGAACTGCACTAAAGTCCAGAACTGAGACTGTGGTCCACCTCACTGAGTCCAGCTCACACGACGTGTTTGGTTGAACCAGGTATGAGTGTGTTCTCCTGAGGTCCCGGTCTGCTAACTGAATCGGTAGATTTTAAGAAGCATGCAGAAAAATTGCTGGTACCAATAATAGGCATAGAATCAGAACCAAATCTAAACTAACAGCATCAGTTACCCATAGCCCCCACCACCACCAGTAAAGTCCCAACCCTGTGAGCCTGCAGGGCAGCTCTGATTGGCTAAAATTTTCAAAATAAAAACTTTGGAGGTTGGGCAAGGAGAGGCTGAGTGGCTCCAACCGATCCATCAGAGGAAAAAAAAACAAGCTCACTTCCATACATCCGTCTGTGCAAAAACAAGGACGCGAGGAAGACAGCAGAGTCCAGCAGGCCCAGTCCACTCAACTGGACTAGAACTTAAAGCTTCAAGTGTCAGAGGCTGCATCAGTCCAGCTCCACCCCCCCCACCAGGGCCCTCAGGGCTTCCCTACATCCACTGTGATCTTTGTGTAGAGGTCAAACTTTTCCACTCTCACCACCTCGTAGCTCAGAGAGTTTATGCCGTCTTTGTTCATGGTTTCTTTAGTGTGAGCGATCCGGTCAAACCTGGAACCAAAATATCAGAATCCAGATTCATGTGTGAACATCAGCTCTAGGCTGGACAATGCTCCTGAATACAGACACCACATAGCAGTGAATCACAAAGGCTGTGTCTGTACATACCTTTGTGGGTTGGGTTCGTTCTTGTGGTCCCGACTGTGTCGGATCATTCGACACTTCCCCACCTCTCCACTGGGTCTGGAGATGGACATGCCCCTGGAGACCACCCTGGAAACACAGGAGCGGTTCAATGAGATATTCTCCTAAACCTCTGACCTCTAAAGAGCAGATCAAAGACTAAAACAGAAAAGCTGAGGGAGTCCAGCTGAGGTCCGCTCAGGCTGGAATCGTTCTGGATCACAGTTCTCTTTTTAAAGTGCATATTTGTTGGAAAACTGCTGGAAACTTGCAGGACCTGAGCGCAGCAGATGTTTACATGTCATCTGATTGAGTCCGAGTCCAGAGTGTCTGAGGACTTTAAACATCTAATCTGGTTTCCCACAAAGAGAAAGAAAGAAGCCCTTGTTCAACAGTGGTTGACAGTGTAAACGTTCAAATGGTTCTGGACGGCTCTGGATCAGAGGCAGAACAGTCCTCTACCAGCCAGGGTTGATGATTCGATTTCCAGGTACCCAGTCACATGTCAGAGTGTGGCGGAACACTAAACCTCTAAAACAGCCTAGATCCTTTCACACAAGTTCACCTTTTTCTTTAACATATAAAAAATCTTTAATCTGTTTGACAAATTATTTTTTACTGATTAGGTAGAGTTTGTGGAAACAGTTTGGAGCATTCTGGTGGCTGCGCAGCAGAGACTGTTCACAAACAGTTGAAAACTGACATCTGCTTCAACCACAACAGAACAAGATTATCCTTCCTGGAGAGCACAATTTCAAGAAGACTCAGAAAACAACAACGAAGAAGAAGAAACAAGAGTGAAGAGAACAAGAAGAACAAGGGAAAAAAGTGAGAGGATGGGCAGAAGAAAAAAAACAGACGGATTAAAAAATGGAAGGATCTGAATGCAAACTTTCAAAACACATCGGTGGAGAAGCTCAGCTCCATCAGAGACAATCCAGACAAAATAAGGACCTGAGAACCAGCCTGGTGCATGTACAGGACCAGGTCCAGAAGAGTTGAGTCACATTAGAAAACTTGAAGCCCAAATAGAAGAAAACATTTGGGATGTTTTTGTTGTGTAGGATTCAGGTGGAAATGAGGTCATGTCACTCTGGTTTGTAAAATATAAGAAAGGCTATTGAGGCGTTTATGACTGCGCTTTAATAAAGTTGAATTCCCTTTTGTTCAATTACTTAATTAATCAATAAAATACTTGATTACTAAAATAACAGTAACTGCAGCCCTCAGTGGAACAAAGCCTGGACCTCTGGCTGCGTGCTGGCATGGAGGATCCTGCTGAAGTACCTGTTGTAGATGTCGTCATCTTCACCCCCCCAGCCCCAGTAGTTGTTGGGGAAGCCGTTGATTTTCAGGAACTGCTCTTTGCTCAAAGAGGACACCCCGCCGAAGAACTGATTGTAGGGTAACCTGAAGAAGAAACAAAACTGTACCTCAGCACTCAGGTACCAAAGAAGACCGACCACTCATTTGAGGACATTTGGATTCTGCTGTAGGACCAGATTTCAGCCAAGACAGCAGAACAGACACCTGGAGGGGAACCGCATGGTGAACATATCATGATAAAAAAAAAAACTTTACTATAAATACATGCATTGCTGCTTTACATGCATGTATGAGTGTGTATGTATGAGTAAGCGCGTTTGCATGTTTAAGCGTGCATGCATCTGAGTGTGTATGAATGTGTGAGCGTGCATGGATGTGTGAGCATGCAGACATGTGTGAGCATGAATGCATGTGTAGATAAATGTGGCTGAGTTCATGTGTGTGTGAAACAGGAAGTGAGGGCCTCCGCACATGGCAGTTTGAGGGCACATCTCTTCCTCTGTGGTATCTCTGTCAGCATTTCCTGTTTTTCCTAAGAATTCCAAAACCATTTTCTGACTCATGTATAGGGTTTCCAAAACCACAGAATAGTCCAAACTAAGGTTCTTTGCTCTCCTTAGTCCATTACCTGATAAACATTCACCTTTAAGAAACTCAGATGACCAGCAAGAACCCCTTTTCTGACTACGGGGTGGGGGGGAATTAGGTTTTTTATTTGTCTTCAAAAAACTACAGCAGCTGCAGAAGGACAACAAACTAAACATCAGACCGGCTTCATGTTGGTCATTAGTGACAGAAAAACAGATGTTTAAAAAACATTCTGTGCGGTATTTGCTGGATATTTCTTTTATTCCTGAGTCTCCTGCTTGTGGCTTCACTTCCATCAGTAAATACAAAAAACTGCTTTAACTCCTGAATGGGTTTCCAAGCTGAATGCTTAGATTTTATTTTATTCTTGCACAGATAAACTTTGTCATCTCTGGATCTTCTGAACTTAGGATGGAAAACTAACACTGAAGTACTGCTTCACAGTGCATTCACTGACAAGGGAAGAAATGGGAAACAGTAAATTCTCGTGACAGATGTGTCTGGCACATGATCCAGTACAGTCCCTTGCAGACCTGATGGTGTAAAAATGGGTACTTAATCAGGACTTGATCAGCTATCATCTAGTCTCACTCATGCCAGATTTACACTGGTCTGTCTGCGGTCCGTTTCCATTGCGTTGGATGGGAAGTCCATCTCACGACTATCAGTTAGTTTACATAATCTCTGTTGAGCCCCAGTCCCTCGTCCCCCCTGTTTCCTGGAGGAGTGGTTAGTCCTGCTACCCCGTGTCGCATAGTCCATCTAAAACTTTGGCCCCATGTCCTCTCCATCCTCACTGAGTCCTTGTAAAATGTATGTTCAGTGTCATAAATGATGTTATGTTTTTGTACGTCCAAAATCCAATTTTTGCCATCCATGAGGAAAATGAATGTCTGTGTTATCCGTGGTGTAACGTGTTATTGAGTGGGCACATCACCTTAAATAAAAAACAACATTTTACAAATGTAAAATTTGAAAGTACAACAGAAGTTTTTATTTTGAGACCCGGACCCGTTTCCCATTTCTACTGCTTTTTGCAACAGCATTGATGCATCAAAGGACTGGAACTAGAACTCCTGGGTAAAGCTTGCGTTGTGGAGGAACAGACATCAAACACAGACATGGCGGAGGCGACGTAAACATCTTGACTGATTAATAAAGGTTCTTCTTGTCTGTGTCAACGCAACAGAGACTCATTGCAGACGGACCAATACAAATCCAGCGTCAGGGTCATGTGGTACTGTAAGTGTTCCTGCCTCGGCAGGACAGATGTTGCTCACCTAAAGCCAAACTTGTCCATAGACACAGACAGGTGCCGCGGCTGGCTGAAACACTTGTAGGTGTTGCGGTCGTCCATGGGGATGAGGTCCACGTCGCTGAAGACAAAGCAGTCATAATCGTACTCCTTTAGAGCCTCCGTGTACCCCACGTTCAGCAGCTTCGCTCGGTTAAACGTCACATCACCATTCTGGGAAAAAATAGCATACACAGGTAAAGTCAAAGGTAAACAGTTTTACTGGGACGTGGATTCTGGTCTCAGCTCCTTGTTCAGCTAAAAGGTTTTCATTCAGAAGTAAACATAGTGTTTTGACAAATTAAGGACAAATGTTGCTCATGACCCCCCTGCAGGAGCAGCTGAAGAACACGAATTTAAAGGATTTCAGAATTTTAGTGCTCTGACAGCTAAGAAATCTTAACTTATGCCTGAAACTAAAAACTCTGCCTCATATGCATAAAGATCCAGCCCCCTATCACTCTGCAAAGAGGCTCTTTGATAAAGAATATGAAGACACAGGTTTGGTTTGGAGTTTCCCACAACTTTATCCCGCTGCTCCCTGATCTCAGAGCACACATGGTCTCTGCTTGAATACGTTCGTACACCCAATTTGACAGAAACACACTTTTGGGCACGTGTGTTCAGATTCCTGCAGGTCTGAACATTTAGAAGACAAATTGTAGACCTCATTTGAGTTCATACAGGAAACACCAAGCCTTAAAATTACTTTCAAACCTTTTTTTTCGTTTTTGAGCACAAATACTTCAATAAAGATCTAAAACTGTGATTTAATAGTCCATATTGAAGCTCATCAAGACAATGAAAACACTTTAAAGGCAAATCCACAAATTGTTAAGTGTTTGTGTGTAAATCATCTGGAAGTGTTTTTTGGGGAACACGGCTTCAGCCCCTGAATGCATGGATCTCCTGTTGCCATCAAGGACGAAGGAAGAGGTTAGTAGGGGAGGAGCCGAGACGTCTCACCTGAAGATTCTCTGACTAACACACACCTGGTGGGCTTACACAGCACAGACACAAAGTTGAGCAGCAGAAAGAAGAAAAGAAAGAAGCCGTGTTACCGAAGCAGCCCTCAGCCACCAGCAGGGGGCGTGTCCCAGCGGCTCCACCACAGCAGTCATTGTGATTGGTCAGAAACACCTGACATGCAGGGAGAGGGGCAAGGGAGGGGAAGGCGATGAGAAATGCAAAGAGGAAGAGGAGGAGGATGAGGAAGAGGAGGAGGAAGCAAAGACAAGAGAGAAGAACAACTGTGAGTCAAAAAGAGAACTTTAAAGTATATCACAGGTCAGCATGCAGAGGACTGAGCACACACAAACCGGGATCAGAACAGAACTCTGATTGGCTGTGGATCCGCCCATAGCCTTCAGATGTTAAAGCCTGTCTTTTCCTAAATAACGTGGTTTTTGTGGTACCAGCCAGGAGCATCACACAGCCTCATGACGCTCTTCAGACATCAGATTCTGCAGCTCGTTTTCATTGTTTCTGTTTCGCCTTCTGCATAATTCACGGCATGAAACCAATCCTGGTGCACCTGTGAGAGAAACAGGCTTGGTCCAGATATCCCCAGACCTAAGGTTCTGTTCATGAATTACAGAGCCACACAACACAGGTGAGTTTGACAGAGCAAGAGAACATGGCTCACTCGATGTGTATGCTGGGACAGTAGAGCAGGTTGGATCAGGATGCTGTGTCACAGTGTCCTGATAAAACACACTGTCAGTCACACTAAACAAACACAGCCAGGGCGGCTGCAGTTTGTTGGGCTTTTCAGTTCAACAGGAGGAACCACTGAGAGGTTTATGTAACCATTCTGAGCATTGTATCTAACCTGTTTGTATCTGAGTATGGTATATGTATTGTCTTCTTTGTCAAAGCCATTGAGACAAGCCCTTCTAGGATTTCTTGGATCCCCTCCTTGAACCAGCAGTTGCTGTCTCACCTGAGCGGTGACAGGTTTCAATAAAAGGCCTTCTGGTTCTGCAGGAACCGTTTGGAGGTTGCAGGTCATTGTGCAAGCATTCAGTCTGTAGAGCATCTTTTAGGTGTGGAGGATAGTCTTCAGCCTTCAGCAGATGTTCAGCCAAACAAGCTGAACCTTTCTGAACTTTGAACTCAGTCTGAGGTTGTTTAGGGTGTTTCCGTGGTAACGCTCAAAGCCATCTTCCTTTGATTTCCACAGACACAAAAAAAGAGCTGAAATTGTTTGACAATGACTTGGTCTGTACCAGGATCTCTTTCCTTTTTGAAAAGTATCAGGTTTTTCCCAGAATTTCCCTTCAAGAGTTTTAATGTGGACCTCGCCAGACTTAGTTTGTCCTTCTATGCAGGGTTTGAGTATTTGTTTAGGTTCATATTGTTACATTCAGAGGAATTGATGGGATAATGTGCAACAACACATAATTCTGTGGGATGGTGACTGAAGAGCTGGAACCTCTCACCGTTTCTCTGGCTGACTGAGGCACTTTGGAGGCTGTGTGAACAAACATAGTAGGAGTCTGCAGTATACCTGGTTGATGACGTAGACTCCATAGTCCAGCTGCTGCCGCTGCAAGATGGGGTGCAGGTAGTACAGCCAGTATTTCAGGTGC
Source organism: Adrianichthys oophorus (assembly GCA_036245035.1). Classification (NCBI taxonomy): domain Eukaryota; kingdom Metazoa; phylum Chordata; class Actinopteri; order Beloniformes; family Adrianichthyidae; genus Adrianichthys; species Adrianichthys oophorus. The sequence goes on from BSAI01000038.1 coordinate 1,620,959, forward strand.
TCATCTCGGTTGCGAAATGGAATAATGATGGCGACCTTCTGCAGCGCCAGGCAGTCTTTGGGTTTGAAGCGTCCGCCCTGCTGCACATTTGGGTTCTCACTCTTGATCTGCTCCAGGCTCACAGGATCCTTGAACTCCACCCGCAGAGGACCCACTAAGGACAGACAAGAGCAACCGAGTCAGCCAGGAGGGGTGGGACAATCGCCCACATCATCACAACGGAACGCAGTTCTTTTCTTCTATTCATTGGAGGTTCAGTGTGATACTAACTACAACAACCAGATTGTTTTCACCTTTAAACAGGTGATCAGTTAGACATGTCACTAAACTAGCATTGTTTTCTAGGACAACCATCATTTTTGTTCAGCTCTGTTAAACAAGCTTGTTTTTAAAAGGATTCAGTTAAAGAGATAATACTGTTGCTTTTGTAAGCTTCAGTGATCATTGTGGGCTTTCCTTTCACCAGCATTTTTTCTAGTGTGTACATAAAGACAGAGAAGTGAAACCCTGAAGTCATTTCCTGTTGTTCAACCTACATGGTCTTTGCTCCCACCTCTGAAACCTTTCTGCACTTGAGTTTCAGTTTTTCTGTCTTCTTTTAGTTTCAATAAAAACACAGCTACACGTGATATGTGACACAAACTAAAGTCTCTCTGGAAAGACTCAACCTGTTAGTTTGTTAATTTCATTTCAACTTATTACATTTCTTTTCACACTAAAGTCTTAGTCACAAAAGCCCTGACGGGTGTCTGCAGGTGAAAACTGGGCAGACTTGTATGGGGCCTTCAAGTGGCCCTCAGGAGATATGGTCACAGACCGCTTAGTGAGCACGTAGAGAAAAAAGTTTATGCACAATGTTTTCCATGGGCATTCTCCAAGTGACAGGTTGTAGTGAACACTTCCACAACAAAAAAGGGTAAGTAAGGGTGAAGTAGAATTCCATATGAGCCACAAGGGAACTACAAGATACACCTGTGCTCCCTTTAAGACGCAGCCTCTCCACTTTACGACCCTCTACGGGCCTGGACAACCAAAAAACCTGCACCTTAACAGGTCAAACCCCCATACAGGTGCATGTGACTAATAATTTTATTCAAAATAAGAGCATTTTTCTTTAAGACAACATGAATCACATAAAGTAAGTTGTAACTCGTTATATTGGAAAGCTTGTACTTTTCTGGAAAAATTCACTCTAGTCTAGATTTTTTTCTTGGAAATAAGTGGTTCCATCCTAGTACCTCTTAAATAAACACATGTACTTTGTAAAGTGTTGGGCTTTGCATAGTTCTGTATAAAACCTGGACAGAGTGTGTGATGGCATCACAGGTGTGGATTGGGACAATTGGAAACCAGGTTTTGGTCAGATGTGATGTCACTGTGACAAATAAGCCTGACAGCTCACTTACGATGAGCTAAAGAATCATATTTCCATCAAAAGGTGACATTCTGGTGTTGTTTAACACAAAATAAAACAATTGGGTTAAAAAAACTCAAGTCTTTTATAAGGAAAAACCCTCTGGCTACAAGGTGAACTTAAGACGTTTTAAACTGGTCTCAAATAGTAAGCAATATTTTTTCTCACTTCTGTTGTAACATAAAAACTGTCTTATATAACAAAAGTATAACCAGTGTTATTCAGGTGAATCTAATAAGTTCCAGGTGAAGGAGCCCTGACCACCAAAAGAAAGTAAAAGATGGTAAAGAAGGAAGGTAAAGATGCTTTAAGTCAAGTAAATATATATGGCAGAAAGAAACGTGCCTGATTAACAAAAATTCCTGAACCAGTCAAACCAGAAAAAGTCAAGAAGCTCGGCATGAAATACAATCTTCTACTCCAACAAGTTCTTTGTTGCTAGCACTGGTGGAGAAGTTACACAGAAAAACACAATAATAGCCCCAATGGAAGGTTTGTCAGAAAACATGTAAACTGACAGGAAGTCTGTTCAGAGAGAGGAAAATGTCAACAAGAGCCTCTCCAGAGAGCATCAGAAACAGACGATTGCAGCCTTCCTGCTGAGGGAAACCATACTGAACAGCACACAGCTGAGGAAACAGACAGCACGCCAGGCCAGGCGGCATTCATCCTCCAGCTGCTGACAGGACTGGAAACCATGATGACCCTCTGCTTAGAGGGCAGCGCCTCATCTTCAGGTGCTCCTGCAGCGCTGGGATGTCGTGTTCTGGGCTCACAGCTCCCTCTGAGGTGCGTTACCATGCAAACTGGATCTGACAGAAGCAGAACCACCACAGCAGCAGATATGAGGGTGGAGGATCTCTACAGATGTTTACCATCTTTGTAAACTCTAGGGATGTGAAGAAGCTTCATTAAAAACAACAATTAGCTCCCCTACTGCTAAGAAACATGAAGTAATGAAGTAAGCCCAGAAAAAAATCACTCACAAACTACTGCACAATGCTGTAAACAACACCCATCTGACTGAACATTGAATCCAGAGCTGGTTCTGGATTTGCTCACAACCCTACCCACAAATGGACAGCCTCAGGTGATGTCATGACAGAGTGCTACTCTGTGGTAACCAGCCAACCTGTCAGCTAAACCTGACCTGGACCTGAACAGGTTTTGAAGAAATCCTTGACGGTTCAAATCTCCAACCCTGAAGAATTGTTTGTTCTTTTGTTTGGTCTCCAACATCCCACAGATTCTTTGATAAAACTCAGCAGAGACGTTGAGCTTGTTTTAAGTCGTGTCGCATCAGTTGCTGGAAGCTTCATGTGATAGTGTAACAGTATCAGTTGCAGCCCTCAGGCAAACCTAAACAGGAACTCATAACTGTTGGAATAATCAGATGCCTCTTGGTTGATTACACTCATTTCATGTAGTTGACAGCGGGCGCCTGCCTTAACGTGGTCATTCATGCAAGCAGCATAGTTTATGGCACACAGGAGGATTATCTCGTGATGTCATCAACCACGTAAATATCCTGTTCAGTCTGCATCTGTCACACATAACCCCACGCTGGCAAGCTGATCTGCTGAAACCATCCAATACTGAGCATTGCTCTTTTAAAACCTCCTCAGACTCTGAGAGCTTTGTTCCAGACAGACCAGACCATGTTCTCATTTCATGAGACTGTGAAGCACACAAGTTCAAACAACTTGGATCAAAGGCGACATGGAAAGAAACAAAACCAACAACTGAGCTGAAACCCAATGTCATCACTATAAGATGTTCTTCTCCGAGGGCCCTAACCGTACAGAGCGGGGGCGTGATCATTCGGTCAGACCTGACAGGCTTGTCTGGCAGGCAACACCTACAAACTTCTGAGAAAGACAGCAGGCCAAAAACATGTCAGACTACATCGTAGTCCGTCATTTGTTCGACACCTGGTCTTAGTGGTTCTCCTGCAGGAACCATGCAGATAAAGAGTCACGACTTATTTCCCTCACTGCAGTGATAAAGCTTTTCTAAGAACAGTTGGGTCATGGTGCAAACATAAGGAGAAGCCTAGGAAGTGTTCACAAACGGCATTGTGGGTTTTATGAAGACAAACATGTTCAGATACCCCTCCTCTCATCATCCTGCAGGTGTGAGGTGGGGGGGTCTCCTCTCATCCTCCACCTCTGTGTGGTCCAGCAGCTGCTCAGCAGCAGGAAGGATGTGAACAGAGGCCGAGTACATCCAAACAGGATTACTGCCAGCAGTTTCCCATCAGCTGAGCTTATTTAGTGCTCCAGATGCAGGAAAACAGCTGCCATTTCTATAAAAGACCTTTCCCAACCCAAGCATGGAGTGCCCCTCACACACACACACACACACACAGGAAGAGCACAGGGGCCAGAACAATCAGGTTTAGAAACAGATTTTTCCCTGAAGCAGCAATCTTCATTAGCATCCCCACGCACATTTCCCAACAGAGCAATGTTGTTGTTCCTAATTGTTGTCATATCGATTTGAATTTCTTTTTTAATGTAATGTTTCTACGGATAAAAAAACTGAAAACGGGTCCCACAGACCTGAACACCATACAAGGGTTAATTTGGCCTGGATCAAGAACCAAAGCTTGTAAGAAAAACCATGTAACTAAGATCTCTTCAGTCATTGGCCAGAAATTTTGAGGGCAGGGCCAAGCAATGAAGAATAATGGAAGTCCTAAGCTTTGCAATTCTTGTCGGAAAGTTTAGTAACTCAAACTTTATATTTCACTGACGTCTGTATCAAGGTCAGGTACAACACTTTTTACTACTGCTTTGGTACGGCTGAGGCATGTTGCAAGGCGATTACTGAGGAGATGACAGATAAGAAGGTACGCTGATAAAAGTTTATGACACATAGACTGTCGGTAAAACAGAGCGAGAAGCAATGTGTATCAGGTTAAAGGTGATGCACCTTTTGGGTTCAATAGTTCAGGTCCAAGCATGGAGTCTAATCACTGAGGAAAATCAGAGCAAACCAGAGCTCAGTCCGATTGGAAACAAACCGAGAACACCTCGAACTATGGCGTGAGAGTGGTTCCTTGTCCCGGACCAGGGTCAGACTGAAAATTTGTTTTGTATTATTGGGGGAAACCAACTCTGATTCACTTTAAGCAAACCAAATGTGTCCAGTCTGAATACACGCTTTGTTTTCCGGTTCACAACTCAGAGGTGAATTTCTAATAAACATCTGTCACTCTTCAGAAACTACAGTACGTCTTAGAAAACAAAACGTGCTTTTAGATTTAGGAAAAAACAGCACAATCATGATTAAACCCACTGAGGTTGCTTTGAAAATAGATCAAATGATGTTCAGACTGGGACTTTAAGATGCCAAACTCATCTAGGTTTGTGAAGGTTCTCATCATCCAGGTGAAGTTGAGTCATAATAACTGGACTTAAATTTTTAAGATTGTAAGTTCAGTTGCTATGACTCACATTCAAGTCCGCATCAGGTTAGATTCGGTTTCCTCAGCTGGCAGGTCATCCTTTGAGATCAGCAGGAATGGTTCTGATGGACCTGCAGCATAGATCCATACATGCGTTTCATGGTCTAATGATTGCCACAGTGTCATTGAGAACTCAGTGGGTGAGTCTAGTGATTTAGCCTGACGCTGAGCTCAGCAGCTTCAGTTTCAACACCCGCTGTCAATAAAGTTGGGTTTAAACGGAACCAGGAGCACACAATCAGAGGAGTCTCTTACCGAGAATGGGGGACGTCTCCGGGCATTTCTCCAGGCTCCTCATCGGCACCTCCACGGAGTTCTGCCCTTCCGGAACCACAACCTTCTTCAACTCGGTTGTGTCGGGAACAGTCTGGACGTGGCTGTTACGCGGCTCGGTCTTATGCATCTGCTGGTTTTGGACGAAGGCGAACCGAACGTCCATAGAGCGAACGTAGAAGAAGATGGTGACGGAGATGTGGAGGAAACAGAGCAGCACCACCAGCTTGCAGGTCCGGTGGAGGAGGCTGAAGCTGACCGTGGAGTCTCCGGGCATCCTGGAGCCGCGAATCCGGAAGGAGAGACGTCAGTTAAAACGGTGACAGCAAGCTGGGAAAGTTCGACAGAGTCCTCCAGATCCCCGCCGTTAAATAACATCCGTTATTTGCTCCCAGACTTCATTTTGGCAGAGGTTCGGAAGCTCTGTGGGCAGAGTGAAGGAAAAATGCCACGACAGTGTCCCCGAAAAAAGCTGAACAACAGGGCAAAAGTCAGCAGAAATTTAGCCAGATAAGAACTAGCGCCGCTAGCTTAACCTCTATCCGAGTTCGGCAGAATTTGACATGAGCAGGGTCCAAACCCGGAACGCTTCGTCTCCGAAACTCGTGTTCCGTGAAGTCCACGGGCGGTTCAAGAGCCTCGGAAAAGTTTAATCTAAGTGACGGTGGGTTCGTCAGAACAGCGTTAACTAAACACGAGACACCGAAAGTCGCTGAGAGTCAATAAAAGTTTACGGTTTGAGGAGGAAGCAGGCGTTAAGCTGACGAAATCAGCCATGACACTTCCGCTGCTCAGCTTTTCAAAATAAACCTCACTGCATCCTCTACTTAAAACAACACAAGAAAAGATTCTCTGTAGTCATTTTAAAGAGCAATATGCACGTTTAAGCAACATATAAACATCCATCATTTTAAAGAAAACAACAAGAATAGATTTGTATCGTCTTTTTTTAATGATGATGAAATTGTGTAAAAAAAAAAGTGTTTATCATCAGTCCTACTCATTTCATTGTAAGTGGGTGCATTTTACATTAGCTTTAATGCTGCTTTGATAATCTGAAAATCAAGCTTTATCTCCAACCCTTTTTTTTAGTTTGTTTTTTAGTTTGTTTGATTGAGAGATTCTGCCGAGCCCACTTTTGAGTGGTAGGGGTGAGGACCAACAAGCTCCCTCATAATTGGTGAGAGTGGTTGTCATAAAAATCTCGATTGAGACCCACTTTACCACTTACTGACATCATCTGGTTCCAAAATGACGACATCCAAATCACAACATGGGGACTGAATTTATTTACAATATGCATTGTGTACATACAATACGCTGTATTGCTTCCTGACCCTCCCTCCTGTAAGTCATTTTCTATGGGTGACATCACAATCACTGGGTCCACTTCTCATTTACAGTCAAAGTTTGAGACTAATTTTGTCATAAATGTCATGCAGTTTTCCCAACGGGATTATTCTTTTTCTGAGCATTTCTTCATGAACATTTTTTTTATTTGACTTGGTGATAAAAAAAAAAAAAGTTTTTAAGAAGGATCTTTTCATTCCAGGTTTCCACCACAGACTGTTGAAACAATGGATGAATCGAAGTGTGACATCACCCATACAAAATGCATTCCCTCAGGCTCTTGCAAAATGAAGACCGATCCGTCTCCATTGCTTCCTGATATAAGGGCCACCATTTTGAATCCAGTCGACAGTGTTTGGTTTGAGTTGACCTGAGTCACGTTTTCAGGGGATTTTCAGTCGCCAATCATGAGTGAGCTTGTTGGAAGTCCACACTCCTTCTACTGAAAGCGGCTCTGGAGAAGCTGTTAATCAAACGTTCAGAGGTAGGGTCAGTGGACACCTCATGCTTCTATTGAAGCATATGATCGGTCAGTTTATAACGTGAATAACCTGCGATAAAGAAAAAAACATCATGAAAAAATATACTGTTTAAAAGAAGATACTAAGAAGAATTTAAAAGATTAAGAATGGTTATTATGACAAATAAAATGACTGAGTAATAACTGTCTTATTCTCAATATAAGTCAATGGGATTTTGACTTCTTGTAACCTTATTCTAGGTCGAGCTGTCCATTATTTACACGGCCCATGTGTTCCACTGTATCCCTTGAAACCAGCTGATGACGCCCCCTGGTGACTTATGAAAGTTACTACATGTCTGAACTCAACTGATCACTCTGATAGTGTGGCAACCCATTCTCACTCCCAAATCGTCACATTTTGACGTACGAGTATGGACCCTTCCGCGCTTTGGGTGTCCCCAAATCGTCGTTTTTTGGCTCATCCAATTAAATCGGGGGTCCAGCGGAGGAAACCTTACCCATGCGTCAAAATATGATGACTTGGGAGTAAGAATGAGCTAAATTTGTGTGGAGAGAAAATGGAGAGAAATGAAGAACGGACAGAAACGCAGAAACAAGAGGGTAAGCTCATACCAATACCAGTGTTACTTCCTTTAAATGATGATGCAAAGGTTCACTTCATTATATATATATCTATATATATAGAGAGAGGGGTGGGGGTGGGGGGGGGGGGTACAGAAAGTATTCAGACCCCCTTACATTTTTCACTCTGTTATGTTGCAGCCATTTGCTAAAATCATTTAAGTTATTTTTTTCCTCATTAATGTACACACAGAACCCCATATTGACACAAAACACAGATTTTTTTTTTTACATTTTTGCAGATTTAAAAAAAAAGAAAAACTAAAATATCACATGGTCCTAAGTATTCAGACCCTTTGCTGTGACACTCATATATTGAACTCAGGTGCTGTCCAGTTCTTCTGACCATCCTTGAGATGGTTCTACACCTTCATTTGAGTCCAGCTGTGTTTGATTGTACTGATTGGACTTGATTAGGAAAGTCTAACACCTGTCTATAGAAGACTTTACAGCTCACAGAACATGTCAGAGCAAATGAGAATCATGAGGTCAAAGGAACTGTCGGAAGAGCTCAGAGACAGAATTGTGGCAAAGCACAGATCTGGCCAAGGTTACAAGAAAATATCTGCTGCACTTAAGGTTCCTAAGACAACAGTGGCCTCCAAAATCCTTAAATGAAAGATGTTCGGGACAACCTTCCTAGAGCTGGTCGTCCGGACAAACTGAGCTATCGGGGGAGAAGAGCCTTAGTGAGAGAGGTAAAGAAGAACCCAAAGATCACTGTGGCTGAGCTCCAGAGATGCAGTCTGGAGAAAGTTGTAAAGAAAGTCAACCATCACTGCAGCCCTCCACCAGTCAGGGCTTTATGGCAGAGTGGCCTGACGGAAGCTTCTCCTCAGTGCAAGACACATGAAAGCCTGAATGGAGTTTGCTAAAAACACCTGAAGGACTCCAAGATGGTGAGAAATATGATTCTCTGGTCTGATGAGACCAAGATAGAATTTTTTGGAGCATCTCTGGAGAGACCTGAAAATGGCTGTCCACCAACGTTTACCATCCAACCTGACAGAACTGGAGAGGATCTGCAAGGAGGAATGGCAGAGGATCCTCAAATCCAGGAGTGAAAAACTTGTTGCATCTTTCCCAAAAAGACTCATGGCTGGATTAGATCAAAAGGATGCTGCTACTAAATACTGAGCAAAAGGTCTGAATACTTAGGACCATGTGATATTTCACTTTTTCTTTTTCAATAAATCTGCAAAAATTCAGTGTTTTTAGTCAATATGGGGTTCTGTATGTATGTTAATGATAACATTCTGTGGAAGCGTCCCTGGTTCAATCTTTTCGTTATTTTCAGCATTAATAGTCACAGACAAACAGATTGATTACTCCCTTTGTGCTCCTCCTGAGGAGCAAACACAATACTCTCAAAATGTCATCTTTCATTCATCAAAAATTTCACAAAACCTAGCAACCTTATTACATTCCAGGTAGCAGGTTCTGGATTTGCTGTACTGACACGGACCTCTCAAACCCCCCATTAGCAAAAAGTAGTATATTCAAATGTACTACAAGTAGGGGTGTAATGATTAATCAACAAATTCGATGAATTAATTTCTTTTCCTGCAATCCATCCAGATCAATCGGTTTGAGGCAAAATGTTAATTGAATCAACCCATGCCATTAAAAAAATTGTACCAAAATGAGATTAATTGATATTGGCAAATACAATTTGGATTGAGGTATGGTAGGTTTATTTTAATATAACATAAAAATAACCAAATACCGTCACAGTGGACAACACACGTGATGCAGTAAAAACTGACCTCCATCATTACAGTTCAATATCTGGAAACACTTTGAATTTACAAAGTCATGTGACCATACAGTGTGGTAGAATATTCTAATAATGTTCCTTTTGATTATTCTGATGGAGAACAACAACAGTTGGATGAACTTTATCAAACTAAAATGTGAATGGATTTAACATTCATTCTCGTTTACTTGTTTGTTTGTACACATATTTAAGTTAAACTTGATTATCTTGCAAGAAATAACAGAAAACTGGAAAACCTTCCCTGCACTGTTCAGTAGCAGGTGTGAGTCACACTGGTTGGAGTTTTGGATAAAGATGTCCTGGATCGATTTCAGGTCTGTAAATTGGATTGTTCAAAATAAACCAATATCGACTATGAATCTGATCGGCAACCACAGAATATTTCATCCAATCGTTGTTAAAATTGTTACAAATGAGACAGCATACTTTAAGTTGACTTTTTACTGTTGTAAAGAATTAGAATTCAGTTTGTATGCAATACTTCCTGAGGACCGAGGTTTTGGTCCAGTTTAGGCAAGCGGAACCATTCCAGGAGGTATCCGAGCTAGAATGAGTCATCTGTGGGCCAAACGGATCACCCGCTCCAACAAAGCCCTGTCGGGATGCGGTTTAAAGACGGACAATAACATCAGAATAGTGTTAAAGTCGCCCTAACGCTCGTGATCGTAGTTTTTTTCCTGCCTGATGTCGCAGCTCAAGAAAGAAACAACGGGGGAGAGAGAACACGTCCCAGCGAGCCGACGCGCTGACGTCACACCCGTGCGTGACTGTGGAGGAATGTGCGGAAACTTCTGACCACTTTTCTCGTTCAGCGCTTCGTCGAAGGAAAACAAGAACTTCAGAGCTGGGATAAAGTTCGGGAAAGTTCGAAAGTGAGTCGTTGGTCAGATTGTGGGATGGTTCGGTGCCGGAGGCGCGCGCCTGCAGGACTTTTTACGGCGCGCAGGGAGCTGTAAAGTTGCTAGCAGTTTGGGGAAAATGGAGGCGACGAGGCGGAGTGGGAGGAGGCGCTGTCCGGGGTTAGCCGTGGTCCTGATCAGCACCATGGCTAACACTCAAGTCGCCCCTAGCCGCGCCGCACTCACGGCTGCGTCCTTTTTTCCGACGCCATAACCAAAACATCTGGATCGGTTGTAGCCGGGTCTAACCCGGTCGGTCGGGAACAGTCAAAATATTTTAGCAAAGTTTTTGAAAAAAAAGTGCTGCGTGGTTTTACAGCTTCAACTCTCACTTTTTAATCTCCACACACTTCTCTTCACTTTCAAAACCAAGCTAAACTGGACCGTGACCCGCTTAGAACCGGAAAACAGAGAAACAACCTGTTATTTTTAACTCGTTTGGCACTTTGTTTTCTTCAGATCGCTGCTGCTGTGACGTCACAAAGTGTGTGTGCGCATGCCCACCAATAGCCCTAGGGACCAGAGTCGAAAGAACATTCGGATGTTTTTGCTCGTTCACCCCGCTTTTCTGAACTGTAAAGTAACGGATCCCTTCCTGAAGTGTTCTAGTTAGTCCGCTGCGGTGGTTAGGCGGTGGGTTTAAAAGCGATAACAGTTTTATGAGTGGAAAGACCCCACGAACATAGAAAGTCCCGCACGTGTGTTTCCACTCTGAGGCGCTGTCGACCGAACAGTGGTGCTGCTTCAAAATGGCCGAAGTTCCCTAACTTTTAACACTTTCAATCAAACTGAGAAGTTTTGTTTTTTAACTTCGTTACATGAAGAGAAAACATTGAACAAACATGCCCGGTTCTTTTGTAAAGGAAAATAAAACAAACAGATGTATTATATCTTTACTAAGCTGTAAACTGAGGGCATGTTTCTGACTGAAATAACTTTAATACATTTTTACACCTTTGAGACTCCAGTTTACAACAGCGTGAGCCATTTCCCACACTTTAAAGTCCCACAATAATCATGTTTTGACGTATGGATGGATGGATGGATCCTCCTGCGATTATCAACAAATAACTTCTGTAGGCTCTCTGGCATCTCTCTATTTTTAACTTTAAGCATCCCTAATGAAGTTTGCTGATTTACTCAGTCTTCAAATCGTAGAAACCGTAACTTCATAAATGAAGCCTTTATACGTTCCCTATTTCAATATCTTCTATTAGATGTTTTACATTTTTCCTGAACCAAAAATTGTTGCGTCATCAGCAAAAAGAACAAGTTTCAGTACATTTGAGACTTCACAAATGTTATTTATATATAAAAGAAAAAGACCCAGTATTGCCCCTTGCGGAATTCCATACTCAATATTCAGGCTTTTTGAGGAATGACCTGCAAACTGTATATATTATTATTGTTACATTCCATGCAAATAACTGGTTAACCAGTCAAGGGCCACTCCTCTGACCCCAAACAGATTTAACTTTGAAATTATAACTGAATGATCAACAGTTTAAAATGCCTTTTTTAAATCAATACCCACTGTCATTTAATAACTTGTTTTTTTCAATGAAAGAATTCAGTCTGTGAACAAACAACTTTTCTAATATCTAATATATATTTTGGAAAATTGGGAAAGTAGAGATCCTGGTCTGTAGTTGTTGAAGGAATGTCTGTCGCCTGTTTTATGAAATGGGAAAACTTTTCATACCTTTTGGGAAAATGCCAGTTTTAATGGAGAAATTAAAAATATAACATACTGGGGTCTCACAATACAATCAATGGTCTTTTTTGTAATTTTCATATCAATACCATTGCTATCAATTGAACAGTGCATTTGAAGGGTGTTATTTTTTAAACAAATACTGTTATTTTTAGTAGGTTTATTTAATATATGCTCTCATGGTTGGTGACTTGAAAATGATGCTGACTTTTCTTTGCATTTAGTATTAAAAAAATCATTGAAAAATATTAGCAAAATAATTTGGAATGTGCTTGAATGAACTACTGCTTCTCTGCTGAAACTTTGTCCTTGAAAACAGTACAGGTTTTTGATTTTGGCTAAAAAAAACAGCATAGAAAGACCACTGGGAACACTTGGATCAAAAGATGATCAAAGCGGGACTTTATTGGAATGAAATATTAACACCTGTTCTGGGTTTATGCTTTTACCTGTTAGCATGATTTCCATCTGCTGATATTGATTTATGCAGATATTATTGTGCATTCTTTGTGGTGTCGCAGATGTGAAACGCTGGAACTCCATAATAACTTCAGATGTTTCAGGATCCCAGTACAGTACACAAGTTTGAAATGGGAAAGTGGGATTAAGAAAACATTGTCGTCTCTGCAGATTGACGCCTGACGTGGACATGGCAGCCCTCTCAGTGGGGATGTTTCCTGTGGATGTGACCATGGCGGAGGACAGGCCGGGGCTGGGGAGCATGCCCAAGAACACGCTTCCCGCTCCGCAGCTGGTAATGCTGGCCAACGTGGCGGCAGAGTGTGGTGGAGGAGGAGATGGCAGTGTGGCAGATGAAAAGGAGATGATGGAACTTAAGACTGTGGGATGCAGCTACTCTGACAGCGAGGATGAGAGTGTGATCAGGTGAGGCGTCACATGAATGTGGGCGGAGCAGTTGGTAGATGTGGTTGTCACTACCAAAATACTGAATCCATTGGGTTTTAATTTGGAAGTTCATGAATCCATTTGTTATAGATCTGTTTTACTGTTTTAATTTCAGAAATGGTAATTTCTCTTACATCATTTCTTACATTAAAACAAACTGAAAACAGTTCTTTGCCTGGAAAAAATAACTTTAAAGAAAAATTTGTTGAAGGGTTTGATGAGTTTTATTTATTTATTTTGTACTTTAATGCAAAAGGGACTTTAGTATCAATTAGTTTTTTTTAAGGGAACCGTAGTGCTAGTGTGATAGGTGTGGTTACATGTCAGTAACTCACCTGTGTCTCTGAACAGGTACAGTTACGACAACCAGAACCACCTAGACATGAGTATCTCTGACTACCCAGAGTTTCCAAGCAACGAGGCTGTTGTCGGGAGCGACCATCCAAGAAAGGAAGTAAATGAAGCTGCGAGCCAGATCCAGCCTCACCCCACCACCACCAATACACCAAAGGATGGCGCCAGTCACAAAGACACGTCCCTAAACGTGGACGGCCTAACTAAGAAAAAGCCGTTCTGCTGCAAACCGTGCCGCTTCCAGGCTCAGAACAAGCAGCAATTCGTGGAGCACTTGAGCTCGCACATTGTGAGCAAGATGTTGGTGGTGAACCAGGTAGAGGGGCGGAGCAAAAACAAGGCCAAAGAGACGGAGGCACCTGAAGTGACTCCTGCTAAGTCCAGTGAGGAGGTGGAGAATGGGGGAGAAGAGGCGTCAACAGGGAATGAAAAAAAAGGTTTATTCAAATGTGAGCGGTGTGGGTACAACACCAACCGATTAGACCATTACATGGCTCACCTGAAGCACCACAACAAAGAGGGGGAGGACCACAGGTGAGATGACGTCACAGGGTGAGGTCAGCAGACAGAGTAACAGGTGATTCGTCACCCCTGGCTGAATGCAAGTGTGCTGTGTGTCTACAGGGTGTTTAAGTGCACTCTGTGCACTTACACGACCGTCAGCCAGTACCACTGGAGGAAACACCTAAGGAACCACTTCCCCAGCAAGCTGCACACTTGCAGCCAGTGCTCCTACTTCTCCGATCGCAAGAGCAACTACATCCAGCATATCCGCACGCACACAGGCAGGAACACCACCTGTCCCCCACCCATCTATGACCCTGTTTGTTCTGACCCCTCCTCGTGTTCTCCCCCTGTCATTGCTCAGTGTCTGCAGGTGAGGAGTCTATGATGATGAGCTGTTGTTTTTGTTGTGTAGGTGTCCGTCCCTTCCAGTGTGCGTACTGCGACTACTCCAGCTCACAGAAGACACACCTGACCCGACACATGAGAACTCACTCAGGTGTGTGGTTAATCAGAAAACGTCTAAAGTTCTTCATTCACATGAAGCTCCAACTTCACACTGCTGTCTGAACCACATGAAGAGTTTAACTCTGACACACACGCTTAGCCCAGAGAGGATTCTTCTTCTTTTTCTACTATGTACTGGCGCCTGTTCACCATGTACAGTTGGAAAAAGCTTGGTGTGAAATGTCGACGCAGTGTAAATCTTGTAAATCGTGCAAATCTTGCGCCAGGCTTTTTCTTTTACAGCTCTATTCCAAATAATGAAAGACTGTAATAATTCTGGTTCGGCACAAACATCAGTTACCGATTTTTCCTTCGTGATCAAATTTCAAACGGATAGCACTTCTGTGAAATAAAAGGGTCGTCATCCATACGTCACAACCAATTCTGAATCTCTGATTGGTCAAAGTTCAACTGGTTTAACTTTCAACGCGCATTCAGTGGCCACTCATTTCCTTCATAGAGCCTGAAAACAGTTGTAAAAACTTGCGCTGCTACTTGTGAACATGAGACTTTTTAACACGGGAGCTGGAAACACACATATACACAGATTTTTCATTGAAAGTTGTCGCTTGAAGCCTGAAGGCTGTGTAAACGTAGCTTCAGAGTTACTGACCTTCTGACTTACTGTCAAACACCAATCACGGTTTCCTCAAAGGTCACTCTCATTTGACTCTCTCATCAACTCCCAAAGAAAGCTGTATGAAAACAATATATATGTTAATACTCTTTAATTCTGCCTTTTATATCAGTTTCTGCTTCTAATATACAGAACAAATATAGGCAGGTGTGCTTACATTTGCATTTTTATTAAAAATCTAAAACAAATTTGATCAAATTAATTTCTAGATCTGTGTTTCTTAGTCCTTGCCTTGAGGGAACATCGTCCTGCGTGAATTCAGTTCTACTACCGGTAGGCGGACTCTCCTGAGCTGAATCCACTGTTTATTTAGGGTAACATGGAAAACATGCAGCATCTTGTTCCCAGAGGGTAAGGGCTGGGACACTGTGATTTCAAATGCACGATTAAACTAAAGCCAGAAGCTTCCATCTGAACTCCTGATACTAAAATGTTTCACTTGCATCCCCAAACTGCTGTAAAAGTAATCACCTTTAGTTCTGCCTTGGCACTGCAGTGCAGCTGTCATAGTCAGAGAGCTTCAGAGGATTCTCCATGAACGTCTGCCTGCAGGAGCAGAGACCTGTGCAAGAATCTCTAAATCAGGGTGTCAAACTCCAGGCCTCGAAGGTCATTCTCCTATATGCTTTCCAACCAATCTGCCATTGAAGCTCCCTCTTGGCTAAACACATCGGATCCAGGTAATCAGCGGCAGACAAGGCAGGATTCCTGGAAAACCTGGAGGAGGCCGGCTCTCCAGGCCTGGGGTTTGACACCCCTGGTCTAAATGTAGTGCAGAGATAGCTGTACCTGTTTGACTGTACCTCTGGTGGACACCTTTAAGGTTACAAATGTAATCCTGAAACTGCACCAAATGCGATTTGCATGTCAAATTCACGCCGGCTGCCTCTCTTTCAACATGTGGCAAATTCGCTGCTCGTGCCAATGGCCAGCGTGCAGATGCTCTCCTGACTGCTCAGCAGTCGGCTTCCCAGGGGCCGGCGTAGCAGACGCAATCGCTTCATCCCCATGGGCCCTGGAACAGGCTGGTGACCTGTACGGGTGTACCCCTCCTTCACCCAACATTAGCCGGCATGGGCTCCGGCAACCCAGAAGACCCAAAAGGGAAAGCAAAAAGAAATATCCACAAGAAAGCAATATTGGATTTGTACTCCACCCACTGATTGAGTCACTGTACACGTAACATACCCAAAGCGGAGTCCCTGATTGATTCAGATTTTTAAATTCGTGATGCGCTGCACCACCGAAATTGCGCTGCGGCTGGACCTTCACGGTTGATGTTCAAATCACACCGCAGGACCTCTGATTGCGCCTGTACATTAACTATAGAAACTGGACACCGATGCTGCACGAATTGCGTTCGATGTGAACTTAGCTTAACATAACAGAATGAAAAGTTTATTTTCTCAGTACAAAGGGCTTCTTCACGCCACCCCATTCTCCTGCAGACCCATTTAGGGTCCAGTCTGTCCCTTGCTGTGTGGCAGTCAAGAGTTTGGACTCACCTGTTTGTGTGTGTTTATGGTGTGTAACAGTTGTTCCTTTGACTCACAACAATCATCTCTCTCTCTGTCCTGAAGCTGTCCGCTGGGATTAACACGGTAACCTGACAAACTGCTTGTGGTGTTGTGTTGCTGTGTGAGTCGTTCCCACTCCAGCTGATACTCCTGAACACACCGGTGTGGGCTCTGCTCTGGTGTGAACAGAACCTCCTAACCCCCTAATGTCTTGCATGAATAAACCTGCTTTAGTCCCTTTGACAGAACCAAACACAAGCTGAAAAACTGTCCAAATTTAATGTCAAATTAAGAGCTTTAGTTCTGAGAGCTTTTATTGTGAAATGTGCATGGATCCATCCAGGAGCAGCAGAACCGACAGAATGTTCATAACTACCAGTTGAGACAGAATTGTCTGGAGAGATCCATCAGATCCAAATGAACTCCAGATGCTGTTTTAGGGAAACAAGTGGATCAGGTAAGGCCATCAGACTGGTCTGAAGGAGTGAAACCGACTAGATCAGACCTGGACAAAGATGCAGACCTTCTAAAAATCCTGTTTGTGCTTTAAACTCAACAATTTTAACAGTGATAAGAAAAAAAAAAAATCACCAGTTTATTGAGGTATCAGAAATGGGCGTGGCCCTGTGAACACCTAAGTCTGACTCACCTGCTGCATGAAACATCTCTGTCCACCTGCCACCTCCACAGCTGACGTTCTATCTCCTTCCCGTTTACAGGGGAGCGTCCCTTCAAGTGTGAGAGCTGCCCCTACCTGGCAGCCAACCAGCATGAAGTCACCCGCCACGCCCGCCAGGTGCACAATGGCCCCAAACCGCTGTCCTGCCCGTACTGTGAGTACAAGACGGCCGACCGCAGCAACTTCAAGAAGCACGTGGAGCTTCACCTGAACCCTCGGCAATTCCTCTGCCCGCTCTGCAAGTACGCCGCCTCCAAGAAGTGCAACCTACAGTATCACATCAAGTCCAGACACTCAGGCTGCAGCGTGGAGCTGGATGTCTCCAAAGTCAAGTTGCGCATCAAGAAGCCCAATACTGATGCTGCAGAGGAGAACTCCAAAGCAAGCAAGTCTGATGGTTCTTCCAGCTTAGATGAAGACATGGAGGATGAGGATGACCACTCTAGCCCCATAAATCTGTCCATCAAGAAGAGCAGCAGGACCAGCCCACCAGGACTGGTCGAAACTACTGACAAGTCTGCAAAGAAACCTGGACTGACATCTGAGGAAGAGAAACCACAGAAGGAGAAAAAGATCTCAACGAGGCAGAAGAAGGTCCCCGAGGGTACTGGAGAGATATCTGGAACAACAGACAACAAGGTGAAGAAACGAGTCAAGAAGCTGCAAGCAGAGAAAAAGACAGTCCAGGACCAAGAAGAGGACCGCCTGCCTGAGAAACACAGAGCAGGAGAAACCTGTCAGCAGCAAACATCACAAGAAGCACATGTGAAGGACCAAAAGGTCAGGTCTGACAAGAAGAAGGAAGCTCAGAGAAATGACAGCTCTAAACCCAGGAAGTGTGGATCCAGGAAGTCTGAGAGGAAACCAGAACAAACCAAGGAAGCTTCAGAGAAACCTGTGATTCCTGCCAAAAAACCCAAACCAAAGGTAGTCAAGGACAAACCCACAAAGAGAAGAGCAGCTGAAGCTCTGGATCTTTCCCAAAAGTCTTCCAAGACCAGGCGTTTGAAAGCTCCTGTTGTTGAGAAGCTGCCAGTTAGGTCTTCTCAACAAGCTGAGTCCAGCCCAGCTGTCAGGTCCAACAGAACTGTCTCTGCCAAGACTAGGAAGTCCAGCAAGAAGGCCTCGGAACTGCAGCAAGTTGTGGCTCCATCTGAGAATCAGACACCCGATCCAGTCCCATCCTCAGAGGCTCCAGAGAAGTCCTCTCAGCCCACAGGAGACAGTCCTGCAAATTCCTACAATGAGGAACGCACAGATTCCTGCAGCGGCGCATCAGGAGAGCCTGCTGCCAGTCCGGCTGAAGACCGGCATCCTCCAACCTTCATCAAGCCCACGTTGCCTCCACTGCTTCCAGGCCAGCGCAGCAGACCTGCAGATACAGAGGATGATGAGGGCATCCACAGCTGTCAGGAGGCAGGAAGTGACATCAGTGACAGCGCTTCAGAGGGAAGCGATGACTCTGGCCTCAACGGGACCGGCGCCAGATTAAACAAGATGGCCAATGACCCTGAAACGCCCACAGAAGAAGTGCCAACACCGGCAGAGCTCAAGAGCCACCTGTGCATCTTCTGCGACCGCACCTTCATGCAAGAGGGGGAATACCGGCGCCACCTGAACCGCCACCTTGTCAATGTCTACTATATGGATGGAGCTGCCACCTCTCAGAAGTAAGATGTTTCCACGGCAACGGCCCATCAAACTGAACGTGATCCTGAGGGAAACTCACTTTGTTCAAATGATTTTCACTCTTAAGGCTTGCAGCTGTTTCACTGTAGTCCATGTATTAAGGTTTTTTTTGTAGAAACTGAACACATCTATTCTAGTTCACAACCAAGAATCAATTCTTCTGATCAACAAGAACCAGTTTTCTTTCCAAGATCCAGAATCTCAGCTCATGAATGGGTCTAATCTGCTGCCCCCAAAAGATCTGAGGAGGATTCCAGTGACTCTGCATCAAATCAGTGAAGTTTACAGCAGAAACTCTTGGAAGGTTTCTTTCATAAGAAAATCTGAATCAGTCCTGCAGGTCTCCTTGCACCTGTCACACTACATCACATCAGCTGTTGTTACTGTGGTAACCATGCCCAAAAACTCATTTCATCCAGCAGTTTGTGGGTTTTTGATGCGTTTCCATGGAAACCAAATGCTGTTTTACCTGGGGTGCCTTTGACAATCAGCTGTGTGGTCTGAAGGTTACAGCTGAGCCTCTGCAGACTGTCCAGTGATGAAGTCCAGATTCTGGCCTTTAGGTTTCAGGTGTGTAAATATTTCAGTGCAATACCCCTCCCCTTATGCTTTTTTATTAACTATTTCATGGATTTGACAAAGCATAAAGATTTACTCAAGTCTCCTCACGTCAAACTAACAGCTTTATTCTGCAGCTCATCACCTTTGTCTGCTCTTTAAATAAAGTTGTACAAATCCCTTCATGTCAGCCGTCTTTAATCAGACTGAAAACAAACAAAATTCATCAATAAATGCAACCTCAAACACTCGGGTGTACTCTAAACAACAGTCGCTGCTCACATCTGTCAGGTGTTGGAGGCGGAGCTACAGGTGCCTCAGGTCACTTCTTTTTTTTCACCTGCAGCCGCTCAGCACCTGTCGCTGACAGTCCACCAGTCAGAAGCCCTGAAACTTGTTTGGTTTTGTAGGCGGGTGTTTTTCTGATCCGTTCTCCCTTTAGATTCACAACATGAGGAAGCAGTGGTGGCGTTCGCAGACCAAAACCGGTGTCCGGTGGGCCGTGAACCCTGAGCTGCAGCTGCTGTCCCTCTACCGCCGTCACAGCCAACCAACCTGCAAAATAAACACTGCTATTAGCTGAACTCAATGAACAAACTGGTGCAGGCGACCTGAACCTGTTAAAGAATTTACAACCGGGGCATCAAAAAGACAGAAATCTGTTATGGGGTCAAAAAGAAAGATTGCTAAATATTATTCAACACTCAAACGCGACCAAAAAACAAGGTCGTCTTATCTCAATTGATGCTGAGAAAGCCTTTGATTGTGTAGAGTGGAAATATTTATTTTTAGTTCTGGAAAGGTTGGGTCAAGGCAAATGCTTTATTGAACTGATAAAATTATTATATTATTTTCCAAGGGCAAGTGTTCTTGTGAATGGTGTTAGATCACCAGAATTCTGTCTTGAGAGTTCTATGTGTCAGGGAGATCCAACATCCCCACTTCTCTTCGTACTGGCGATTTAACCAATGGCTGGTCATTCAAAGTCTCTCTAATATGTCAGGCTTTGAACTTGGAGCGACTGAGTATAAAATAGTGTTGTACGCAGATGATGTTCTATTATTCCTCACTGATACTGAGACATCTATACTAACTGTGATGACTATTATAAATAAAAAAAACTTTGGTTCACTGTCCAGTTATAAGCTCAACTTTGATAAAACATTTGCCATCCCAATAGAAGTCCTCTGTGCCAAAGAATTTTCCATTTACTTGCTCTACCCATGGTCTCCCTTATCTTAGGATCCATATTGTTCCAAATATTCAAAGCATCTTCAAGATGAATATGGTCAGGATTCATAAAAATATTAAAAACAATCTCACTAGATGGCTGAACATATCGGATGGGTAGACTTAGCCTTATTAAAATGAATATTTTACCAAGACTTCTCTATCCTATACAGATGCTTCCCATATACTTTACTAAGAAAATGGCAAAAGAGATAGAACGTGACCCATCAAAATTAGTTTGGAGGGGAAAGAGACCAAGGTTGAGCATGAAAACTTTACAACTGCCAAGAGATAAAGGGAGACTTGATTTTCCTAATATCTCACATTATAATTGGGTTTGTCATAGTAGAGTCATACATGAATGGATTCACTCTTGCTTGAAAGATCGAAAGAGCCTACCGTACTTCATCATGGGGGTGTGCCCCATTTACATGGGAACGTCAAAACTGATTAATAATTTGAATTCATATTTACCACATTCGGCTATTTGTCATCACAAAAAAGCTTTGATAATGAGATACTTGAAGAAACAAACTAAAGCTTTCTAAGGCATTCCCATTTGAACATCAGAAGCTGCAAAAACAATACCATTCTCACTTGTAGATAATTTGATCCATAAAGCATAAGTCACTTTCCCCATCCGAACTGGCATCTGGCTCAAAATGATGTGGATGGACATTTCCGATATTACTTGACATTTTTCTTGTAGCAGCGGTGAAGATTTACACTAGCGAGACACAGCTATCGTTTTCAGAAAGGGCGGCGCCACGCCCATGTAGAAGAGATTTTGGAAAGAGTAGCTTCAGATCAACATGAAATATGGCTTTTAAGAAAGCTAGGTTGTGGGATTTGGGTTAAAAAACTTCATAAATATAATGATAACACCACTGGAAACTTTTTTTTTTTGTTATTGCCATGGGGGACTTTATTAACTCTTATTTTTGAAAAAAATAGCCTCACGATGTTCCAACATGATATGTTGGAGAGAAATCCTCCGAACTGGGCAAGCACTGGGCAACGGCGAAGAGGAATGACCGTCGTCATTAAGAAGAAACCAAGCAAAAACCTTCCAATGTTTAAGATGCATACAATATTTTTAACCTTGAGAATAAAAGCTGAGCTAAAAAAAAGTTGGTAAACATGATCCAACAATTTCTTACCTGCCGATGAAAGTTTGATGTCCGCTGCAGCTACCTGGTAACCTCGACCCTCTAAGGAGAACTCCTGATGAACCAGTGCTGGAAACGTTTTCATCCGCTCTGATCCCCCTGTAGGAACCTGAACACAGCAGGTTTACTGCACCTGACGGAGGCACGGTGTGTCCCTCAGGTCATGTGACTCACCCCCAGCAGGATGTGTCCTGCGTGTTTCTCATAAATGTTGTCAGCTTTATCGAGACTGGTGACATGGACTGGAACCAGATTGGAAGCCATGATGGAAAACCAACAGGACTTCTCCCCCTGCAGGAACAGGATCCATTGATGACGGATTGACCACAGATCAAAGGAATTCTGATCATTTTAGACCAGATAAAATGGTGTTTCTAACAGAGCATAAACACTTCTGACCTGCAGGAAGTCTATCCTGAACAAAGCTCCCACAAAAAGAGACATGCCAGGTTGCAACACGAAGGTCCTGGGGACCACAGCCCGAGTCGGAACCACCATCTGGACTTCCTTCTCCTGCAGCAGCTGGAGGACCTGAGGCAGATTCCAGAGATCCAGTTAGAAGAAGAGGAAGAAGCAGAGCCTTTTTACTACACAGCAGTCAAAAAAATTGTGATGCGGGGGAGAGAGAGAGAGAGTAAAGTCAGAGTTTTGTTGAGTCCACCCATGGGTCCATCCACCAGTTAATCAAGGAAACACCCCTAATTTGAGGTTCTGTAACATTAAGAAAGGGTAAAAATTGTATGAAAAATAAAACAACTCAAATCCGACTGTGGATCCGTTTATTTTGGGCTACACATGAGAGTCGATTGTTCTGTCTGAAACCTAAGTCTAGTGGTCATATGGGTAACTGCAACATTCAGAACTTTGGAGTTTGTTTCAAATCTGGAAATGGAAAGTGGGGGCTTGGTCTGAACAACTGACTGTAAACGAGAACTGGACTGAAAGAGTGTGACGTCACCCATAGAAAATGTTTTTCTTCCATCATTTCAATCTCCTTTTTTTGTGATTATGGACGCCTCCATGTTGGAGACTATGGGGAATTTGGCGTCTTGGAGCCAGTGAATACTTCCTGTTTGGAACAAGAGGAGGGAGGGGTCACTCTATCCAGTTATTAAATACAGTCAATGGTCTCAACATAATCTGACATTAAGCCCAGCCTCAGATAGTAAGGGGTTTGGCTTCTTACAGGTGAGTTCAGGTGTTCTTTGGGATTCTGAGCTTTGAGATTCACTAATGACGAAGAGTCTCACATCATGTTCCTTTATGATCCCCGGCGTGTCGAACAGCCAGTGGGCGTCCTTCAGCTCGTTGTGACTGAGTTCATCATGTGACTGGTGGGCAGCTGTCAGGTGGAGAAAGTTTAGATTTGTTATTATTTATTTATGGTTCATGCATGGAATCGGTGACATCACTAGTTATCTGTCCAATCACAGCTCACTTGTCTCTGCTGGTTCCTCATCTTCTCCAAACGCCAAACTGTCCGGATCAAACTCAATCTCGACTCTTTTGGATCCATCGGATCGGAAGGTCCGCCCTACTCGACCTGAACAGATGGACAGGTGTTCAGCGTGAACCCCCACACACCGCCACACCCGGACATCTTACCCACTAAGTATCCCTGCCGGCTGAAGTGCTGCAGCCTCTTCAGCTCATGCGGTGTCAGCTCATTCTCCATCTGCTGCTCCGCCTCCTTCAAGCGCTTCTGCCGCCTGAACATCCTGTATGGCGTCGGGTTAATGATGGGAAATTTCAGCAGGTTCAGAGTGGTCCCTGAACACACCACAGGAGGAGGAAGCAGCCGTGTGAGAACAGTCCAGCACAACTGGAATTTAAATGCACTTGAACGAGGCGGGCTGGCACTGACCGGGCCACGGGGAGATGGTGGCTTTGTGAATGACGTCTGAGGCTCTGGACTTGCAGTAGTCTGACTCCAGCAGCGTGTTGAAAAGAGTGGACTTTCCCGCGTTGGCACTGCCCACCAAGTACACGTCTCCTTTGTACTTCCAGGACCTCTGCAGGCTGGAGATCAGGGCCTCCACGCCGTAGCCGGTCTTGGCGCTGATCAGGTGGATGTCCGTCACCTGACTGCCAAAGCCGCCTTCTTGGCAGTACTCAGACAGCTGCCGCTTGATTCTTTGAAGGTAGTTTGGAGCGTCACCTGGAAGCAGGTCGATCTTGTTACCGAGCACGACAATGTGCTTGTTGGTGCCTACCAGGCCCGGCAGGTCGGGCACGATTGAGTCGGGCAGGTCTAGGAGGTCCACGATGAGCAGCACTAGAGCCCTGTGAGGTCGGATCTGCTGCACCACTTCCCGGTACTGGTCTCTGGTCAGCTGCAGGGTCAGCGCTTTGTGGTGATGGGTCAGTAGGTGGCAGCGCTGGCAGATGGCTCCGCCCAGCTGGCCTTCCATTAACAGAGCCTTGTATTTCTCGCTGGGCAGGTATCCGGGGACATCTACTGCTGCGCAGTGCATCACAGCACCGCAACCTGAGCAACAGGTGTCGCTGACGGGCTCATCCACATCTGGGTTTCCAAAAACCTTGTGCCCACCTTTCCCTTCCACCTTTTTCTTCTTCTTCTCGGAATCTGCAGAGATGATGCTCTCATCCAGAGGGAAGTCCTTATCCTGGAACTGGATGAGGGATTCTGGCGCCACATTCTGCCGGGCTATACTGCTTAGTGCCTGCAGCTGCAGCTCCAAAGACCTGAGCTGCTTCAGAGGGGAGACTGGTCTTTTAGGAGTGGATTCTGTAGCAGTAGAGGAGGCGCTGAGCTGACGAAGGAGCTCCTTCTCCTCTTGAAGGGGGTCCTCCTCTGGACCTGGACCCAAACAGAAAACCCTAGTACTTAGCGGATCGATACTGCCCGATAATGTTCTTGTTTCTTGTTGTACATTTGTAGTATATTTTTTATGGTATCTTTAATACGACCACGCTGGCGTGAGTCTATTGCTCTCACAGTTAACCTTCACTTTTCTGATTTTCTTCAACATTTACCATCGCTAAAAACACAGGTTATGGTAACAGGGTTGGCTGCATGTTGTCGGGCACGTTTTATCGATGATACTTATGTAAAATATTTGTATATTAAAACAAATGTTCCCACAGTTAGAGGCTGGAAAAAATACAGAAAAAAATATTCAAACGTATTTTCAAGCATTTTTTTCTCTAAGTTTCTGTAGATTTGGTCTGAAGACATTAGTTGGAAACTACATGTTTTAGCATTTTGTTTGCGGATAGTTTGAAATATGATGGATGGTACATGAAATGTTCTCCAGTTCAGAGTGGGAATTGAGCCTGCAGTCTTGCAATCAGGGGTCAGCTGCACCACAGTCACCCCACAGTTCCATCCTAATTCTCCTTTGATGAGAGTCAGCCCGTCTCCACTTCCCATCACCCATCTGTTTGCACATTCTTCTGCTAGCTTACAGCCCGTACAATCCCAACCTAATATAAGCGGAGCAACAAAAATGGCGATTGGTGAGCAATATTGCAACTATCCAGCGTTCAGTTTTGAGCCAGATACCAGATGAGCGAGGGAAAAAAACGATGCACATGGACATGTTTGTCTGCAAGAAAGATGCATCAGAATGGAGCGGAGTATGGAGCGTGTGGCCCGCCTCCACGGATTTTCTAAGTCACACCCACAAGCAATGACATTGCTTTTGTCCGCTCCTGATTCACAACGACTGTGAGTCACAGACCTGCTCTCGTTCGTGACTTCAGTCTGATGGAGACAACACTAAACTGCTTTATTTTAGTGTGGTTTATATATACAAATAAACAAAATTGTTTTAGTTTTTTTTCCAGATAAAATAAAGATAAACATGTCCCGTTTTAGTGAGAGAAACTACAGAACCAGTGTGTGAGGCAGAGAAAATGTAGATTGAAAAAATGAACCCCCTCGTGTTTTTAACTCCTTTTTTTGTCACTGTTCACCTGCACAGTCCACAAAAACGAACTGCTCCTCCAGGTTCGGGTCTACGGTGCAGCCTCGGTCCCCGGTTCGGGTCAGCCTACCCGCGAATCCGCGACTGAAGCCGCGCGCCTCGGCTGCAGCACAGACGAACGCGCACAGCCGGCGGCGGACACACACCTGCAGCACCTTCAACATATCTACCGGCGACACGAGAGGCTTGGAGCGCACGAGACTCAACTTCCGTGGCGGATGTGACGTCAGAAATATTTATGTTCCGGTGGCACGACACCTGGAAGGTTCCAGCGATTTTATTATGGTCAAATCTAGCACCTCTCGTGCGTATATTTTTGTTTGACACTTGGAACGTAAGAAATAATATTAAATGATAATTTTTTAAGAAATGTTTTTTTAACCTTTAAGAATATTTAACGTCACAGCGTAACAACAAGAAGGCTTACTCTGTTGCAAATTGAGGATCGAATAAGTACTCTCTCTGACCTTTAGGCGTACAGTATGTTATATTTATTTGTGCTGCTAAAATGGAAAGCTGAAGGTTCAAGCTGTGGTACATTTTACACATCCCTCGTGGTTTGTGAATTATTTTTTGTTTGTTTGCTTTATTAAGAGCAAGAATTTTGAATGTGAAATAGATTATCCAGGGAAAACTGTAACATGTCGCTGGTCTAAAATCCTTATTTATATTTGTTTTTTCACTCATAATTATTGAGTTGAACTTTACATTGCAAACAAACCAGCCGCTGAAGACCCAGTTTTCTTTGATCTTTTTCTCTCAGAGTGAGCGCTCTCGCCATCAGAGGATCTGTGCAGGTTGCCCAGCAGGTCGTGTTTCTTCAGTCCGACCACATTCAACATGTCGAAGCTGGGCGTCTTTCTGAGGTCCGCTGCGGTTCTTCTCAGACCTGCTGCCTCTACCCTACAGGTGAGTCCACCTGCCCAGCTCATCACCAGACCCAGAACCGGACCGCGCAGCTGCTGCAGACCGAACAACGGCTCTGACACCACGTGGGCGCTGCTCTTGTCCCGCAGGTCAACACCTCAGTGACCCCATCTTCACACCCCACTTTTTTGTCCTCATCATCGTTACTCTAAAGAGAAACCCATGTGACGGGTTTTATGGTTCGGTTTGGCACGTTTATGTTGGTCTTTGCTTGGATTCAAGTCAAACATTAACCAACAGCTCAGGGGCCCCGCAGGTGTCGTGGACCCTGAACGGGACACGGCCTCCCGTGGACCCGTCTGCCTTTGCGACGCGCGCGCACATTTGGACGCTCGTGCTCCAGTCACGTACCTCTCAGGTGTAAGTCTGTCTGATATCCAGAAGTGGGCGACAGAAACGCTTCATCCTGCAACTGTTTTCCTCAGAACTTCCTCTTCTCTTGTTGGGAATTGTCTGGCTCCTCCCACTTGGCTGATGTCAGGGTGACCATGTGACCCGTCTCCTCCCCTCTGCAGGCTCGTGCATGTCTCCACACCGGCCCCCAGCAGGAGCATAAAACCTTCTACGAGTTTCGCACCTACAGCATCCACCCCCATCAGAACGCCGCCTTCCTCAAACTGACCAATGAGAAGATCCACCTGCGCACCGCACACTCTGAGCTGATTGGTTACTGGACTGTAGAGTACGGTGGTCTGAATCAAGTGTTCCATATCTGGAAATATGGTGAGGACTTTCACCTTTTAGCTTCACGGTCATAAAGTTATGATGCTGACCGCCCTCTCCTCTCAGACAGTTACTCCCAGCGGGCAGCTGTGCGGGCTGCTCTGGCCCAGGACCCCACCTGGATTTCAGAGTACATCTCCAAGGCTCTACCGATGCTGACCTCCCAGGACAATGAAGTCACCTACCTGGTACCATGGAGCCACCTGAACAAGCCGCCAAAAGATGGTGGTAAGCTCTGCCCCATAGTTACACCCTACAGAGGCATCACCTGGCTCTACTGACAGGTGGATGTGTTCCAGGGGTGTACGAGCTCGCGAGCTATCAGATGCGTCCCGGTGGTCCAGCGGTTTGGGGCAGCTCCTTCCAGGCAGCACTCTGCGCCCGCGACGCCCCAGGTTACGGCAAGCTGCTGGGAGCATTCCACAGCGAGTTTGGCACCCTGAACAAGGGTACAGGATGCTGCGCAGCACCTGACTGACACTCGCAGTTCATAAACATACGGAAGCGTTGAGTTTTGTAGAAGATGATGGTAATGATGATCATGTTAATCACCTGTCTTGGTCAGTTCATGCCCTCTGGTGGTACGAGAGTGCAGATCATCGAGCTGAAGTGCGACACAAAGCACACAACGATGCACGAGTGGTTGCTGCTGGTGAGACTCCTCCCCCTCCTTTGTCACTCTGCACTTCTTGGTTAAGGAGTTTTGGTTGCATGTAGCATCAGACTGACTGCACATCTGTGTTACAGTGAGGAACAGCGTAACCCACCTGGACACTCAGAGGAACCGCCTCATGCACCCCTGTCTCTTCTCACCTATGAACTAACTTCCTCTACGGTAACAAGTCTGCAACCAGCGGCACTTCCTGCACAAACCAATCACGGCTCAGCAGCCTAGTCCCTGTCAGAATGAGCTACGGCTGTATGGTCTAAGTCTACTTGGGAGGCGGGGCTTTACTTACAAAGTGCCTCTAAGAGACTGAACATTCTGAAATATGAACAATAAAGTTGGACTGTTTGTGTGTTTTGACTTCAAGTGTGAAATAATGTGCATCACACGTTCACTCAGACAGGAAGGCTTAAAGCAGCATGTTTTTTAAACTTTTGTAGTTATGTGAAAAGTCGTTTTGTGGTGAGGGGAGGGCTTCCAGTCCCAAGTCCAGATGAATGCAGTGCTTCAATCAGGAAGATCGTCTAGCATAAAACAGAAGCCAAGCACATCTGAATTGTAAGATAATTCTCAGTGGTGACCCAGAAGGAGCAGTCAAAATGAAAACGACGCTAACAAGCTTTTTTTTTTTAAATACAGATCTATGACCATCACATGATAGAGTTGGCCTTAGAAGGGGATTTATAAAAGGCAGCGGGGTTCTTTCCCAACTGATGCTGGTTAGTTAGCTCTAGCAAAAATATTGATTAACACTGTGGACTTACAGTATGTTCAAACTCCCTCTCTAACTACTAAAAAGCGATGTGGTGCAGGACTACCTAGTCCTTCTGTATTTCCTGAAGTAAAAATCCAATAAATCTGAACATTTCCACTGTTAATGAGCAGTAACATGGTTCAAAACATAAACATGCAGTAGAAGTATCACCGTCATAAAAAGAAAGTGCCTATTCACACGTTATTTTCCAAATACATATGGGCAGTGCTGAACTTTTTTTTTTTTGGCTGGACAGACCCTAAGAACAGGTTAGGGTTAGGAAGGATTATGTTCATTCATTTTCCAATCCGCTTTATCCCTTTCGGGGTCACGGGGTTGCCGGAGCCTAACCCGGCTACTCATGGGCGAAGGCAGGGTACACCCCTGGACTGGTCGCCAGTCTGTCGCAGGGGCCACAAACACACACATGCACACCTAGGGACAATTTAAAGTAACCAATTAACCTATGAAGCATGTTTTTGGACGGTGGGAGGAAGCCGGAGTACCCGGAGAAAACCCACGTATGCACGGGGAGAACATGCAAACTCCACACAGAAAGGTCCCCCAGCCAGGACTTGAACCGGGAACCTTCTTGCTGTGAGGCAGGAGCGCTAACCACTGCGCCACCGTGCAGCCCTAGGGTTATGTTGATACACCAAATAGTTTCTGAGTGCATCAGTGTCTGCGGCTCACCGCTCCTCCAGGGGGTGGGTCAACCACAGAACAAATGTCATATTGCTGCATAACAGCTAAGCCACTGCAGCGCTGTTTCAGGGCATTTACCGCCGTATGATGGCCGGCTGTGGTGCCTCACCAAGTGGATCAGGAAATGTGCAGCAGAAGATGAGACTGTCTCCCGGTCAGCTGCAGACATGCACTCCGCTGTGATATCAGAGGATGATCCTTGGACTAGAGCGACCATCTGCTTTGCCTGAAGAACCATGGTGGTCCCTCTGAGGAGACAGTGAAGGCGGTCAGACCAGCAGAGCGTGTGATGCATCACAACTCTACAGAGAAAGGTGTCAGTGTGTCCATCTTTTAGTTTGAGCTGAAATTGGTTCAGAAGGTGTTTTTCCTCAGAAATCAAATCATAGAGTTCAGGATGAACAACCATCATTTTTATGTCTTCTACCCTGGCGCTCTGAGCGCCCCCTCTCGAACCCTTTCTATTTATTCAAAAACTGGGAGTTCCCTAGTTACAACAGAGATGCAGCTCTGAAGGAAGGGGTAGATAGATACAGCTGCACCTTTGGATAAGAGTTATGCATAGTTTCCTTCTCAGCTCATCCTGAGGCTCCGCAGACACATCCAGCTCTGTTATGTCTCCACTTTAGCTTTAAAAAAAACTGCTACTGATTTCAATAAATATGGCAATGGCTTTGTGTTTTTGGTTCGTTTGCGTCATTGCATCAAGTTTCATATTTTATGTTGAGATTTTTAACGTGATAACTGATCATAATGATGTTAGGAGGTTCGGTCTGCTTTCTAGAATAGTTTTTAGAATATTATTAATTTTACATGTCAAGATAAAAAAAAATCCAATCTAATTAGTGATTCTTCACCAATATTGTCGTGGTTACATTTGGTAGAAAAAGGACGACAGCACGCAGAAGTCACAACGGTAGAAAACGTCATGTTTGATTTTCTTGCATTTTTAATTCACGTAGATCTGCTGCAGGAGAAGGATCTTAGTTAACGCAGGGTGTATTTTATTTTGAAAAGAACCTGGATGTGCTGTTGTCAAATTAAAAGAAGTTCAAATTGTTATTTATAAAAAAATGACACTTGATTCAATAATTGTAAAGGTTTCAAAGCTACATGTTATAAAAGACTGGTTTAAAGACCCCAGAAATATACAGTTCTGTATTTTTCTGAACGGTGAAGTGGAACTTTGCGGTTCTTGCTGGGTTTTGGTGCATGAGAAATGGGCCCAAATGGCTCTTTTAAGGTTGCAGACCTCAGTTCCAGATGACTGGACAACTACAGCTAGAGTGATCAGGGAGACTGTTAAGAAAGTACATGATGAGTCCTTTGGAATGAGGAAAGCAGAGAAGGAGACCTGGTGGGGAAGAGATGCTGAGTTTGCAGTTTCCGCTCTCTCTGCTGCCCTCTCCTGTCTGTTTTACTTCCTCTGATGTTTTTTTTTCTGTGCTTCTCATACACGCCTGCGAGCCATCAACCAACTCAACTTGTTACAGTTTAAGGCAAGTCACTCCAACCTACCAGTCTGTCAGCTAAAACCAGACGCTCACATCTGATTTCTGACCGTTATTTATCTTACAGGAAGACAGTTGTTGCTGGTTCAGAGAGCTCAGGGGGACAGAAATAAGCTACAGGTATTTCTAGCTGAGCAGTCATTGCAACTACGGTTCCTGAACAACAATCAGCTGCAGAATTTGGGAGGGTGTCCTGATTTTTTTCCTTCCAAAACACGTCAGTGTTATCTTCATGTTTTAGTCATCCCAAGCGAAACCATCAACTCAATTTTCAAAGTGTTTTCATGAAAAACCAAACCATGGATGAGAAAACAACGCTGTGGAAAACTGGAATGCCATTAAGCGTTAGCTGCAGCTCTGTAGAATGTAAGGTGAAACTAGATCCAGATCAATCAGGAAGCTGAGACCCCCCAGACCTCGGTGTTTGTGGATGAGGCTGCATTCAATCAAAGATTATGCCAAAATGTCATTGGCCAGTGGGTCACATGACAGCATGAAGGCAACGTGCAGCAGTTATAGAGAATGCTGGAGCTCCCCACTCTTGACCCATACAATACTGAGAAGCTCCTGAGTTTCTTGGATGGTCTCTCTAGTTTCTGACAGCGAGAGAGCTTTTGCTGGGTCTTACTCGCCACAATTTATTATTGTGTGGAATAATGTGAACTTCCACCGCGGCCCACGTAACCGATACTGTTCCTCAGACATCCTGAACGCTGAATATGTTCCTGCACCATACATGCTGTTCCTCACCCCTATAGAGGAGTTTATTTCAGCTTGGAGGTGGAATGAAGCAGTGGATGCAGCGTGAACAGATCACAGCACCACAGTGCGCAGTGGTTGTGTCGGTCCCTCGTTGCACTACAAGTCAGAATATTTGGTGTGATACAAGAGACAAAAGACAAATAAAATCAAGTACCACAACATTCTCCTCACCAGTGTAAGTTTATTATTTGTTCTTTTTCTTTTAGTTTTGTTTTCACTTTTATATTCTGACAGCTCGATATGAGGGATCGGCATTCTCATGGTGGTGTGCAGTCATGATAAAACATCTAAACATTTTAATCAGCAGGACCAACAGAACGCATAAGGGGCGATGTATTTTGAGGGCACCAACACTTTTTGGACAATAGATGAATTGTTTTGAGGGAAAGATGAGCTTTTGTAGCCGATCCAAAGTGTTTGAACCATATATAGTGTTTTGGCAAAAGCATAGAGAGCTTTGAGAATGTTATTTCTGTTTTAAGAAATGAGCCAAAGAGATGGAGATAAACTGTAATCAGCAAACTGTCTCAACAGATGATGTCAGGATGTTAGAGGAACTCTGTGGATCCATAGTACAAGTTTTCTTAGAATCAGTTGATTAAAGAAGCAAACCCCACACATTTAGGGACAGTGATATCTGGTATGTTTGTGGAGGAAACTGCAAAGTCTTAAGTGCTTTTCTGCAGAACTCCGGAGTAAATGGTTGCTCTGTGACTTGAACGTCATTTCTCAGATTAAAACAAACCCTTAGTCTGAAGTCTGAGAAGGAAGCTGCGGACTTTAAAGAAATGTTGTGGAGATGCATCTTGAGATGATCAGAAGGCCTTTAATGAAGTTTGCAGAATACCATGAGCATCCCCACAGGATCTCTGAACTCTGCTTCTGCATCAGGAAGGTGTGTTAAACTGCTGCTATCCTAGACTCAGACCCTCAGTGCATCTGTTTGAAATCAAACTGTTGTCACCGTTTCCCCATCAGGATCCCAGCAGTATAACAGGAGCATGAGCCACAGCCTTTCTGCTTTTTCAGTGCATTTTCAGACATCTTGTTTCTTCTTCAGACCCCTGAGCTGCAGAAGAGGCCTTCATTTCAGCAGGAAGTCAAACACACTGCTGTAAAGACGCTGCACAGCGGGTGGTGTCAGTTCTGTTTATTCTGCTGATTGGGCTGTAACAGCTCTGCTTCCATCAGCAGCACAACAATCACATGAAGCAGAGAGCAGCTTTGAACCAGTGCAAACACGAACCTGCAGTCTCAGAGCACAGGCCGTCGTCGGTCAGCTCTCTCATCAGTTCTGTAGTGTGCTTCCAGGAGTGGATGAGGTATTTTTGCTGGTTCACAACCAAACTAACACGTGTTCCTTTTCAAAGGTCCAATATAAAACTACTACAAAATCTGTCAACTCTTCTTCCAAACAAGCGCTCTGATTGGCTGCTGAACACTACAGGAAATGGTAAGGACATTTTCAAAATAAAACAAATTAAAAGCCAGTGTTTCAGCTACATATATAAATAAAGTCCCATGACAAAAATCAAGGTTTGTAAAAAAATTTGCGTTCGAGCCCTCGGCCGTTTGAAATGATTTTGATTCTTCATCATTAGTTTGGAACAGCAGTTTCTTGTGTTCAATCATGTGTGTGGGAGTCTGTGGGAGTCTTTAACTCAGGGGTCCGAGTTTCACCTCCACATGAAATCATTTGCATTGGCTGGCATCAAGTAGCAGATAGCTCCGCCCACCTCCAAACTTAAATCACTGGCACGGCAAAGCAGGTGAGGTTGGGGTGTCCTTCCTGCTGTAAGTCCAATCTGGAGCTGTGGCCTCCAAATGTCACATGATGCTCTCTCTTTGGCCGGCCCCTCCCTCAGCTGCTCCATGGGTGGAGCCAAGATCTGGAACTTCAATGACGATGTCTTTTCGCCTCACT
The DNA here is from genome assembly GCA_036245035.1 of Adrianichthys oophorus. Lineage (NCBI taxonomy): Eukaryota > Metazoa > Chordata > Actinopteri > Beloniformes > Adrianichthyidae > Adrianichthys > Adrianichthys oophorus. The sequence goes on from BSAI01000038.1 coordinate 1,654,633, forward strand.
GATGGATCTTTGGTGACGTAGTCGTCACTCTGGTCCTTTGCAAAGTTGACAAATACCTGAAACCAAAAGAGCAAACGTTCAGATCTCTTAGGACCACATTCCCCATCAGCCCCATCACCACCCCTGTAGCTCCACACGTGTGTGTTTTGTGAACACCAGTCCAGCTGTGTGCTCACCTGGTCCAGTGTGGTCTGAGTCACAGAGTAGTCCTCGATCTGGAGCGTGTCCTTGTTTTTGGCAAGGATGGAGAAGATGTGTGCGAGCGATGTGAGCGATGAGGGCAGCTGGTACTGCAGCATGTTGCGGTGTTTCTCTTTCAGCGTGCTGCCGCTCAGCTCGCTCTCGATGAACTTCATGACGGGCAGCAGGTCTGGGTCGGGCCCTGCCACCCGCAGGATGATGGTGTAGCCATCCCCGAACCTGATGCACAGACACAGCTCATGCTCGCAAACCAGGGCAGCTCTCTGGAACGCCAGCTTCATGTTTTTTCAGATCAGAAACCCTGACCTCAGGGCTCCGTCCTTCTTACCTGTTCTTCAGGTGCTGGACGCTGCCTAAACATCTAAACCTGCCGTTCACCATGATGGCCATCCTGGTGCACAGAGCCTCACACTCCTCCATACTGAGACACAAGCGCACAGATGAAAGGAGAAGAGCACAGATCCAGAAACAAGACAGGAGTGGGTGGAAAGTTCTGGGCCAGGTGAAGACCTGCAGAAGTGAAGACTCACCTGTGAGAGGTGAGGACGATGGAGCGGCCCTCTTTAATCACGCTGTGGATGCAGTTCCAGAGGGCGCGGCGGGCCTTGGGGTCCATGCCGGTGGTGGGCTCGTCCTGTAATGAGCAGCACAGCCAGGTTCAGGTTGGCCCACAGGTGGAGCAGGAAGCAGACACTGAAGGTGAGGAGCAGGGGCAGCAGGGGCATCCTGGCTCACCTGACGGCTGCTCTTCAACACCTGTCTGCCGGTGCTTCTGCACCCAATCGACAACAGCAGCTGCTCTTTTAATTCTGTTACCCAATCCCCCCCACCGACTGAAAATCCAGTTTAGCTGACTCTGATTGCCTGGGGGGTGGGGTGTGTGTAACACACACACAAACTTCAGTATGACTCAGCAGAAGCATGGTTTCTGAAGCTCAGAGGTTTCATCAACTGAACTGGAGCTTAAATGCTGCAGTAGCATTTGTGGAAACTGAAGCTTAAACTTCAGCACCTGCTTTCATGCTGGAGGAGATAAGTGAAGGGGGGGGCTACCAGGAAGACGACAGGGGGCGCTCCGATCAGAGAGATGGCGGTGGACAGCTTCCTCATGTTTCCTCCGCTGTAGCTTCCCGCTCTTTTGTCTGCATATTTCAGCAGGCTCAGCTTCCTGATGCCCCACTCAGCCACCTGTCAATCAAGCAGACCCAGCAGTGGCATGAGTGTATGCCTGTGTGCGAGCGCGCACGCGTGTCAGCTGGACTCACGTCGCAGACTTCCTTCCCAGGAACGCCTCTCAGCACGGCGTACAGCTCCAGGTGCTCTCTTCCCGTCAGCAGCTCGTTGATGGCGTCAAACTGAGGACAGTAACCCATGTTCTGATGGACCTCGTCGATCTCCCTGAGGATGCTGCGGACACCAGAACATGCCAGAAAACACGAGTTCAGACCGCAGCGTGCTTAGGAGTGACAGAAGAATGAATCTTTCTACAGGTTTCAGGTGAAAGTCCTACCAGAGGAACCTTTCACTGTTATGCTAGCTTCAAACCAAGAATTTGAGAAATGTTTTTGAATGTGAGTTAAGCCTATGGTGTTCACACCGGACAAGCAGGGAGGGGCTTCTCCTTTTTCTTTCACAGCTTTATTCATCATTCATTCATTTTCCAATCCGCTTTATCCCTTTCGGGGTCACGGTTTGTTCTAATAAAAAAGAGACTTGATGTCATGAATTCCAGCCGAGCACAATCACAACAATTCATTTCTTCTTCATGATCAATTTTCAAACAGTTAGCACTTCTGTGAATTAAAAGGAAAGCCATCAAAATCTGGGTCTCTGATTGATCAAAGTTGAACCTGGTTTAACTTTCAACGCATGTTTAATGGCCGTGTGTTTTGCACAGAGGCGAAAGCGGTCGTAGAAACTTGCTTAGCTACGAACGAACGCAAGAGTTTTGAATGCAGAGGTCTGAAATGCTCACTGGCATAGACTTTTCATTGAAAGTGGTCACTTGGAGGCAGGTTGCTAATGGCGGTGTTTGCATGCTTGTTCTCTGTATGGTAATCTGGAGAAACCTAAATTATCACAGATATGAGTTTGCTGGGTTCGAGTCTTACTGGACACAAACTGCTGTGATTGTGAGGTGATCGGGACACAAAGTCTGAATTTCAAAGCTTGAATTTCCATAAAGAGGATCAAACTGACAGGAACTCTAATCCTGGAAGAATTTGCTCTGTTGAAAATGAAGCGTAGCGCAGAGACTCCATCAATCCTGTGACCTGAAAACAGCAGAACTGCTCCTTTGTGCCTTTTGCAAACACGGCTCTGGGTTCTGCTTTGAGCTTTGCAGGTTAAACTTTGAGGGTAATCCAGAATTAGCCTGCAGAAAGCAGGTCAGACTGAAACCAACACATAAAGAACGTTCCCCGAGGAGAGCTGAGGCTTCTCTGATGCTGCAAGTTCAGACAGCCCTCGTCATCTCTGAAAAGCTCAGACAAGATTTCAGTCACAGATGAACGACCAGTTTGGGACTGAAGGTCAGATTTTTTAGGTTCTGCTGATTCTGATCTAAGCTCGGTTACACAGCAGAAACCCTGAGGTCATGTGACCCGCTGGTTCGTTTATAGGCAATTCAAAGGAAGCTCATCAAACCTCATTTTTTCCACAAATGGGCAAATTTGAGGCACAAATTGTCCCACTGAGGTTGTTTAATGCTCATTACTGCTGATTAATCCACCAGATCCGTTTTAGTGCAGTTATGATCCTAAACACGAAAAAACATTATAGATTTATAAGAAAGTAATCCAAGAACAAAGAGCTTGCATATGTATACTCATAATAGTGGAAAAAAAGCTAACCAATAAGGAAGTTTGCATATCTCTGCTGTGTAATTTGGTTGTTTTTCATTGAAGTGAATGAAAATGGGCTTGGAACAAGCCACCAAGTGGTTTCAAATCAGCTTGAACAAGGAAGTTCAAATGTATATCCTCAATCCATCCTGACCTTTTTCCAGCCAGGAAAGCCTCCCCACGGGTCACCATGGTGTCCCCAGTCAGCATTTTGAAGGTTGTTGTTTTTCCAGCTCCATTTACCCCGAGCAGGCCGAAACACTAAGCGTGCACACACACACACACACACACACACACACAGGTCTTATTCCCTCAGCCTTCATACTGTTTACACTCCCAGAAGCTTCACATCTGCAGGAGTCCATCTCACCTCTCCAGGTGGAATCCCCACACAAAGTCGATCAACAGCCGGCTTCTGCTTCCTCTTAAACACCTGCAGGAAACCAATATGGTTCATCTTCCACTGCTGTAGCAAAAGGCATTGTGTGTCAGACCCTGTCCAGTGTTTACCTTGGTGAGCTGTCGGAGCTCCAGGATGTCTCCCTGTCCCAGACCTTGGACAATCCGCTGTCTCTCTCGAGCCACATCCTCATCCTCCTCTCCCAGAGGTCCCATCTTGGTGAGTTTGCTGATTGGGCTGTACATAGAAGTACCGTGAGCTTTTGAACAATTTTATTTAAACATTGACAGAAGACAACCTTAAAAGAGTACATAAAATATCCAGATGAGTAAATTAAAGATCTGAGCTGTACAGCAAGTCAGAATCAAGGACAGACTGGACTTACCGGGGCTTGATGCAGAACCTGTACTGGATGAGGAGAGTGATGATGAAGAAGACCACTCCCTCCACAGCCATGGCAAAGAGGTTTTTCCCCACCATGTCCCATTCCAGAGGCGAGCGAAACCTGTTCTCACCTTAACACAACAACAAACATCAGTCTGCCTGTTCCTGTTCCAGATTCAAACCTCTATCTCATAAAGGATAAAAAAATATAAAGATGCAACACTTGCTCATCACTAAAGATTGGTTAGGAGTGATTTCTACTTTAAACTGTTCTTGGTTTATCCCATTATGGATGTTTTCCATGGAGTACGTTTCACAAAAACTGTTTGGTTCTCATCCTTTTTTTCTACAACAGTTTTCTTTGATTACGGAAACTGAAAAGTAAACTTCGTTGAGAAAAAAAGTTAGACTCGCTTCTCTTACCGAATCTTTCAAGGGCATCGGCCATTGCCTGGTTCTTTACCATGTCGATGAGTCCTCGGCCAAGACAGAAGTGCGGAAAGATGAGTAGAACGTTCTTTAGGATGTCGTTGATGCCTCCGATCTCCTGGAAAGAATGGAAAGTTATGGTGCTGCTCCTGCACAACAGTCTGCCACTGGTCAGCAGGGACTCACATGGTCTCCAAAAAGCTCCATGACAAAGGTGGAGATGCTGCCGTTGATGCCGATGAGGATGTTGACACTGGTAAGGACGACGTAAGCCGTGCTGGGGATGGTGAAGAAGAAGGATGCCGGATACATGAGGGGAGTGATGGACCAGCTGGGGAGCAGAAAACAGATCACTCAAGACTTGAACTAGAACTGGAGCAATGTGCTGTGGTAGAGTGTCTGACCCATAGAGCAGCAGCAGCAGTGCGAGTACCGGCAGGTTGGCGGATGACACATAGGCTTTTTGTTGAAAGCAGACAAAGATGAGGATGACGAGGGTGGCCGGGACAAAGTAGTTACACTGCAGAGACAAACTGATCTTAGCACCAACAGAGGCACTAACGCAGAGGGGTGGGGGGGTGTTTGGGGCCTCACCATGTCCCAGAGGAAGTTAGCTGTCCAATAGAGTAGTGGCTGCACCCCGCTGATGAACTGCATGTGTTTGGCTTTGCTGACCCGTTCCTGGATGAGGAAGACCACGAAGCTCGCAGGAACGAAGGACATGGCGAAGATGACGCAGATAGAAACCAGAACATCCACAGAGGTCGTTACCCTGGGGACAAAGATGAGGAGGAGGGGCGATTACTGAATCACAGAGGGTCCGAATTCAGTCCAAAAGGAAGACGGTCAGGTGTTTTCAGGTGTGCACTCACAGGGCGACCTGCGACAGCTGCTCTTTGGTCAGGTTCAGTGGGTGGTTGAAAGACATGATGCCATAGTTGTTGGGGTCTGCACCTGGAGGCAGGTTGGCTCTCAGAATGGCGTTGTTAATCACGTTCATGAAGGCCGGGACGCTGTGCCAGCCTTTGTTGTTGAACCAGACCTGAGAGGACCAGGTAAAAATTCTATCAGGACTGGCGTCTCACCTGCACAGGTACCAGGTTGATTTTCCCACAATCAATCCTTCAGTTGCTCTAGAACCATCAGTTCTTGGCTCTTGCGGGTGAAATGGTGTCTCCATTCCTCTGTACCTGAAGGCCTCACTCACCTTCACGTTGTTTTTTGTGTCCAGACCGTTGATGAAGTTGGACAGATTGTCGAGGAATCTATCAGCAGCAGCACCCTGAGGAAACGGACAAAAAAATTCAGTCTTCACACTTTCTGAATCAGAGACTGGGGGGGTCGTGGGAGTTCAGTAAGTTTAAAATCCTGCTTGATCTGATCAGCCCATCCTGCACATTTGTCCTGCCAGCATTGGAAAGAGGAATTAAGATCAAAATTGTTTTTCTGAGTATTACTTAATTCAAATCGTTGTGAATCCGGAGCAGACAGAAAAATGCTGTTTGAAAAAGTCTGTAGTTGTGACAAAGATACTACAATTGGCAAGCCACAAGCTTCAAGAACCGCTCCATTCTGATGGTTGTGATGGTTTTTTGTCTGACCTGATCTCTGGTTCAAAACTGTACTGCTGCGTAGCTGCAATATTTTTACAACTGCAGCTCTGTGGATAATGATAATTGGTGACAAAGGATAATTTCTCTGTTTTATGAGGGGGACAACACCATAACATCATCTACAAATAAAGAAACACTGCAGACGATATTCACTGAATGCTTCATTTGCCTTACGTTGTTTTTGCTGAAATGTTTTACCTATAAACAACTAAAAAATTACTTTTTATTTGAACTACTGTGCTTTTTAGCACAAATACAAACCATAGCTTTATATGATTCAACAGCTACAGCTACAGCAAAATAACCTGCACTGCCATCTAGTATTTGGAAAATAAATAATTCAGAGTACTGACACCATCAAACCTTTCCAGCGGCTCCTGGCTCACCCACCTTTGGCAGCTCAAAGATCTTTCGAACTCTCTCGATGGCGTCATCGATCTCATTCGCTGGCGGGAGTACCTGTGTGCTTCTGGCACCCAATGAGAAGCCTCCGTACCTGCAGACAAAACAATGTGAAGCTCCAGAGCCGACTGGCAAAAGAATTCATGAAATCCAGATGCCTACCTAAATTCGTTCACCCAGACTTTGTTCTTCAGGCTGTGAAAACAACAAACACTTTAAGTTCCTGTTCTTGTTCAGGTCCATTGGACCGGGTGGGTAGTGAGTGTCTAACCTCTTCCCGATGATCTGAGCATACGTCTTCACTAGGTAGTCGGAGACGTTTCTTCCAGTCAGGTTCTGTAAGATATCTGTGGCGCTCAGCTTCATCTGTGGAGACGGATAAAAGTTCAAAAAGAATTCAGCAGAAACAAAGACCGGTCAAACTTCCAGGTTCAAACCCAGAAAAAAAAGCACAAAAATGTAATGTTTGGAGACCTCAGGGGGAGGCAGACCGCCTGCTCCCGCGGGACAGTCTGGCAGCATCCTCTTCCTGCCATCAGAGGCACAGAAGCAGCATGGAGACGGATTTTCCATGGTCCAGTTTCCAGAGCTAAACAACTGCTGGAGACTCTCAGGAACGTCGGGGTTGTGCCAGTCTTCATCTCCCATCGTGCAGGGAAACTCTCTGAGGAGAGGGGGGAGAATCAGACAGATCAACATTATCTGAGGAGGATTCTGTCTGATAGAGAAGAACCTTAAGAGGATCAAGGAAAGTGTTTGTTCTTACGGAATGGAGTATCCGTCCATGCAGCGTGTCCCAAATCCCGGAGGCTCCATTAAAGACTTCAATAACTTCTGCATGTTGGCATCTCCGGGAGCGTCGTCGCTACGGTCAGATGGAACTCAGTAAACCTGACAGAGGCGCTGCGTACATGTCAGAAAGGTGTGTACCTGATGAAGGTGACCTGGTCCTCGTACAGCCACGGCTGCAGCTCCAGACTGGGATACTTCCCAAACGGGGGTACGATGAGGCTGAAGACCAAAGCGATGCAGACGAACACAGCCGGAAGAACGATCTGAAAACACAGGTTCCAGGTCAGCCGCGCACAAACACCCTTGACGGGAGGGCTGCGTCACAGGCGTACCTGAGCGAAGAAGCCCTTCCTGGAGCGTCGTGCGTACAGGAAGCGCTTCCACATTAGAGCCACAAATTGCTGCCTCCTTAGGCTCCACCCCTTCACCTGAAACGAGCCTTTACCCTCTGTGCAGCTCAGCAAGTCCGTATCCCTGCAGTCTGACAGGACACAGCGGTTTATGTGACAAACAGCCACACAAGCCAAACAGACAAATGAGACACAACTTTTCTGATTTTTAGTTTAAAAAACCAAAACACTGTTTTAATAATGGATTTAGTGGTAAAAGCATCACTCCGAGTGAAACAGGAAGTCACATTCTGTATCACAATAATATGGCTTATGTTGGATTATCAAATATACAGTGTTACCTCATTACATTTAACCCCAGTTCCCCTTTCGCAGTCTCACTGCTTTGCGGATTTTTGCTTAAAAAAAAAAAAAAAAGAAAAGAAAAACAGCGCACTGCTTGGTTGTTGATCTTGCCAATCGATCTCTTCCATGGAGCTGTGTCTGTCTCCTGTACAGAGATGCTGCATGTGCAGCTTGCCTGCGTTACATTAATCTCCGTTCACGACCACATCTTCATTTTCATTCAATAAAACTAGACTTATTTTTTTATAAAGGTTTAAACTTTGAGAGTTCAAACAAGTAAGAAAAGTTTCAAAATGCTCCCGTCTGTCTGAGAAAAGTGTAAAAAGTGATGACTTTTACAGCATTAAAGCACATGTAATCCTACTTCCCAGATTTCAACTACTATGGGAATGTGTGGAACGTATCCCTGCAATAAACGAGGGACATTTGTAAACACTAGTGTTTTTTTAGAGCAATCTCTTTAAAGAGCCAGCCATAGACTTTGGAACTGCTTAAAATCTTCAGTAGTTTAGTTTTTATGTGCTTTCATAGCAGTGGTTTCCATACTGGAGGGGCAAAATGCCCTTGTGTTCTCCTTACTTTGTGAACACATGGCAGAAAAAAGTAAGGTTTTGTCAACACAAAACAAGACTTTGTTCTATGGATGACAACTAGCAAAATAAATAGAAAATGTATAGTCGTCACCACAACAGCCTGTGCGACGCGCATAGAAAAAGACCCTGTAAACTGAGATAATAGCAGCTTGAAGTATTTCATTAATCAAATAGAGCTCTTGTCAAATTTGACCAATCGGATGGGCCCCTTCACGTCGTTGACCAATCAAATGGAGCCCTTCTATGTTAGATGGCAGCCTCCTATGTAGACAAGGATAATTTGGAGTTTCATTTAAATTATGTTGACTTTTATTTAAATAAAATTTTTTGCGGTGAAATAATGGACAGAGTTCCCTTTTATAATGGGGGTAACGTTCCAGAAATAACTCTCCTCAAAGCAGGATCACAGATGTTTTAATGCTGTAAAATTCCTTTCTACATTTTTCTCAGACAGACATTATCACACTTCACTCTCTTCTTTAAACTCTCAAAAGTTCAAACCTTCACCGTTTTACAGGATGAAAAGAAAGATATGATTGCAATTACAATGATATGAAACTGCACACATTCTGTACAGCACAGAGTAGATTGATTGACAAGGTCGACAGTCAATCAGGGTCCAGAACACAGTGCAGTGCAGACAAGGAGAAAAAAGGCAAGAAAAACTGCACTGAAAAAAATCTGCAAAACAGCGTAAGGTGAACTGCAAAATAGTAAGAAGAACTGTATTAGTTGTTATGCGTTTTGCTATTTGTTCATGTATTTTAAGTCAAATTGTTGTCGCAAAATTGATCACTGATATCACACATTGCAAGTTTTCCTCATGTCGTGCAGCCCTGATGACAACAACTTTATTTGTACAAAGAGGTTTGTTCAGATAGACTCACAATTATTCAACACATGAATAAAATAACTCCAGTAGTAAAAAAAAAAAATGAAATCAAGATAAAAGGTCCTGCTGTGTTCACATGAAGATACAGTGAGAGAATGCCTAATGCCTCTATTATTAATAATAGAGGGAGGGGTGTGACTGGATCTTTTCTTAAGAAGCACTGCTTTATGATGTTATTGTTTATTTGAGTGACTATGGTGTTTTGTTGTGTACTTTTGTGTGTTCTTGTTAGTGTTTTGTGTACCAGGTTCTCCCTCTGAGTCATTGCAGTCATAGGTGTCATCTTCTGCTATGGGTTTCAGGCAGCTCTGATGCTCTCCTCCACCAAAGGCGTGAGTTCTTCTCCGTGTCCGGATCGGAAGGGTGCCATCTTTGAACAAGCAGACACAGGTGGTAAAAACTCATCTCAAGAGTCTTACTCTGAAAGGTAAAAGCCTCTTCCTGCTCACCTGAAGGAACTTCAGTATCCACTCCGTTATCTTCAGCCACTTTCAGGAAAATCTGGAAAGACATTAAATGTGTTTTTAAGAGCTATAGTTTTCTCTAAGTAAAGTCAGACTTAATAAAAATGCAAAAGCTGAGCTGCTGGTTTCTGTTCAGATGGTGTCCCACCTCCTCCAGGGTGGTGTCAGACACTCCGTAGCTGGAAATCCCGAGCTCGTGCAGCTTCAAGTCCAGATCCTTAAAGAGCTCCACAAAGGCTCCGTTCTTTTTGGCGCTGTACGGCAGGATGTAGGTCAGCTCGTGCCCCAGGTCCTCCACCAGGCGGGCGGTCGGGACGTGGCGCAGGATTAGGGCTGACACCAGAGATGCGTCAGGGGGGGCAAAGGGGACAGTGCCGATGGAGGCTGCCGGGCCGTTCTCTGGGAAAAGACCGCAGATATGGATCAGACCCACATGAAGGTTGAATAAATCAAACGCTCATCACAAGCTGAGAGCTCACCGATGGCGGCTGCCTCACTTTCATGTTCGCTGCCGAGTCCTGCGTCACTGCTGCTCACCGAGGCGTTTTCTTCATCCTGAAACACGAACAGAAAGCACCGCTCAGGGAGGGAGGGGTGTTAGGAAAAGCAGAGGAGAAGTAAGCAAAGAGAGCCCTGCTGGCTCTCAGACCTTCTTGTTGAAGGAGATGGTGCTGGAGGAGTTCCTGCAGGAGCTCAGTGATGGTTCTGGGTCCTTCTTCACCAGCGTCAAGTAATATCCTGTCCCCAGCTGGTTCTTCAGGTAGAGGGAGGAGCCCACGCAGCACAGCTTCCCATGGGAGATGATGGCAATGCGGTCACCCAAAATGTCAGCCTCATCCATGTGATGTGTGGAGAGGATGATGGTCCGACCTGGGAGGAGAGTGGAGTCAGATCCAAAGCCCAGAACCAGGTGATCCGGATGAATGGGGCTGATGAGGCTCACCTTGTCTATACTTCAGCAGCAGATCCCAAATGCCTCTGCGGGCGTATGGGTCGACGCCGGCGGTGGGCTCGTCGAGGATCACCACTTTTGCTCCCCCCACAAAGGCCAGGGCCACAGACAGCTTCCTCTGCATGCCCCCGGACAAAGTGCTGGTTCTGGACTGGCGTTTGTGTGGCAGCCCCGTGTCTTGCAGGATGTGCTCGATCTCACCTTTCACCTGCTCCTCCGGCAGACCTTTGAGTCGGGCGTAGAACCAGATGTGCTCTTCTACTGTCAGCCTGCAGGGGGCGCACAAACCCAAACAGATTGAGCAGAGGCTCGATGTCAGGTGATGGAGAACTGCAGAAGGATGGACTCACATGCTGAAGAGGACATTATGCTGCGGACAGATGCCCAGACTCTGTCTGATGGCGTTTAGATCCGTCCGGATGTCTTTTCCCAAGATGTAGGCGGTCCCAGAAGTGGGAGGGAACAAGCCGGTTAGAATGGACCTGAAGGATGGGATTAGTGAGGGTCCTGCATGTGTCAGAGCGTAAGGTGGCATCCTCTTTGGAACTCACATAGTGGTTGTTTTTCCGGCTCCATTGTGTCCCAGGAAGGATGTAATTTGTCCCTCGTAGAATCCCAGCGTCAGTCCGTCTACCGCTAGCTTTTTACCATGACGATAGACTTTCACCAGGTTTTCGATGTACACCCCAGGTTCTATGTGAGCAGGCTCCTCCTCCACGCAAACAGCTGTAAGCAGGGAAACAAAGCCTTTCTGCTATCTGTTTCTCTTTACACATGAAGCAGTCCCTCCGTGAAGCTTAAAGTCCCTCTCCGATCATCTTTTGATCTACTGTAAAAGCGTTCCCAGTGAGGTTTTTTTTTTATATGATGATGCTGTTTTTATCCAAAATAAAAAAATCTGTGTCGTTTACTTGGACATAGTTTCTGCAGAGCAGCAGGAGTTTATTAGAAATTCACCTCTGAGTTATGGGCCCATAGGTGTGGAGCAGCCCTGCCCTCTTTCCCCTCACTGTTGCTGAGAGCTCTCTGTTTACATTCTATCCTGCAGGCTTACAGACCCTCACACCCCCAACCTAATATTATTGATGCAACAGAAATGGTAAGTAATATTGGAGCTATTCAGCCGTACAGTTTTGAGCCAGATATCAGCTCAGGCGAGGAAAAACAAAGATGTGCATGGATCTATTCGTCTGCAAGTGGACGGATGCAAACACTCTCTCCAACCTATAACCACCAAAGGCAATGCGCACTGTTTTGCCCAAGGACACTTCAACACATGGGCAGGCAAGGCGGAAATCGAACCTGCAATCTTCCGATCAAAGGTCGACCGCCCTTCCGCTGTCCCACAGAAAAACGCCACAAGAACAGTGTAAAAGCACCAAAAACACTATTTTCTTTGAAGTAGGTCTTTAAGATCCCCATCCTGCGGTATGTGCTGGCTGGAGTCTCCTTACCAGTTTGGTTTCCTTGGCGATTCATAGGGATTTTGCTGGAGTTTTCATCTTTATCTCCAAACCAGTAGGACTTTGTGAAGGGGAAGTACCACGGCCGAGGGATCCCGTACTGACCTGGGAGCGTGAAGAAGCAAATTTCACCAACTTCTTTCTGATTCCATGGCAGAGGTTCCAGAGTTTCCACCTGCATCTAAAAAGCTGTCTACACTGGGTCTCTCTTGATCTGCTGTCTGTGAGGAGACCTTACCTGGGAACACAGCCTCTATGTACCAGGTGAGAACCCCGTATAGAAAGGAGTCAAAGTACATGACGAAGATGGTGGTACGCAGGTTGAAGTCATCCTCCTGAAGAGGACTTGACAGCAGATTGCTCCATTGGATACCGACTCCCTGCTCCTCAAACAGCGCAAAGTACTCGCAGCCAAACCCAAACGCCACAGGCGACAGGAGGCTCTGCAGGACAGATTGACTCACTCAGGACAAACACTGCAAAGATGATCGCATGTGAGAAAACATATGTGAGAAAAAGAAGACTCACAGCCACCACTTTGGCCCCATAGCCAATGTAGTCCTGCCAGGCCACGCAGAGCACGTAGGGAAGGTAGAGGGTGAAGTAGATGATCCCTCCACAGGCTGCAGCCAGATTGGCTCGTGCGAACGCAGTGCTAATGAGAAAACACTGCATGATGGTGACCACAGCAAATGACCCCAGGAAGAGGAAGATGACTCCTGGGTCACTGTAAGGCAGCAGGTTCCCCTTCTGCAGGAACAGAAACAATGAGGCTTATACATCAGCAACACGCCAACAGTCTTTATGAGTGATTACAGGGGTTTAGGTTTTGTCCTTGTGAGAAAGATCCCTCGTGTTCCCTAATGCACCAGTCCTAACTTTGGGATCTTTGACCATGCTCTATGGTCTATGTAAATCTATTGGTGGGGAACAAAACCCCCAACGCTGTCAGTATGGACACACTCCAAGATGTCCTGACCAAGCATTTTGGCCCTATGGTTCTTCTGCTATTGCAACAAGCAGAAATCCCCCAAACATGGAGGATAATACCACCATGAGGTGGACTGACAAACACTGAAACCAAAAAGATGTAAAGCAGGGCTACCTGCAGCTGAGTCCTTTCCTAAGGGTCACAGGGTTGCTGGAGCCAACCCCAGCTGCTGAACAGGTTGCCGGTCTGTTGCAGGCCACATACTCACATTGGTAAAGGGTGTATCCTAATATAACCCTTTACTACCATCTCAGTAGACCCATTGCGCTTTACAGTCACAGTTTCATTAACCAATGCACAACAGTCACACACTGATGGCAGCTCCGCTGCAGAACACTGGCTCTAACCTGGAACAACCAGGAGCAATGTGGGATGCAGTGTGTTGCCCAAGGGTACTTTGATGCACAGCAGGCAAGGCGGGAAATGAACATGTGATCTTCCAATTAGAGGTCGCCTGCTCTACCTCGGCACCACGGCCACCCCAAAATTCACACCAGAGGCTTAATTCACACCGCCCTTGGCAACGTTAAAGTGGCCACTTCCAAAGTAAGGTCAATGTAAATGCTTGTAAAAAAAAAACTCTTGTTTTGACATGTATCGTTACAAACACTTTAAGACCGTTTTTTGATTCTATGTATAAAACTCATGACCAATGAACGCATGTTAAAAGTTAAACCAGGTCAACCTTCGACCAATCGGGGAGTCGCATTTGTTAGTGACATATGGATGGTGTTCTTTTTAATTCGCTAAAGTGCCAACCGTTTGAAAATTGATCATAATAATCGTGGTGTGTGTCCATCTGGAATGGTATGACACCAAGTTTTTCATGTATCGGAATAGAGCTGGTGGACCAAGATTCAGGAAATTTGCATCACCTCTACATTTCACACCAAGCCTCTTCCAATTGTAGGTGGCAAATATGCGCAAGCACCACCATGCGGGCCCCTGCAAAAGATGTCTCTTCAAATAACCCTTCGATCTGTCAGAATGGCCCCGCTGACACAGTGTCCCATAAACAGGGCTCTTTTTCTCAAACTCAGTTCTGTTCTTAGAAAAGCTGCCGCTGACGCTCCAATTCATATCAGATTCAATCTGAATATACAAACAGCCCCAATTTGACCGGGCTGCACGGTGGCGCAGTGGTTAGCGCTCCTGCCTCACAGCGAGAAGGTTCCCGGTTCAAGTCCTGGCTGGTGGACCTTTCTGTGTAGAGTTTGCATGTTCTCCCCGTGCATGCGTGGGTTTTCTCCGGGTACTCCGGCTTCCTCCCACCGTCCAAAAAACATGCTTCATAGGTTAATTGGTCACTGTAAATTGTCCCTAGGTGTGCATGGGTGTGTGTTTGTGGCCCCTGCGACAGACTGGCGACCAGTCCAGGGGTGTACCCTGCCTTCGCCCATGAGTAGCCGGGTTAGGCTCCGGCAACCCCGTGACCCCGAAAGGGATAAAGCGGATTGGAAAATGAATGAATGAATGAAGTTGACCGGAAAAAATGTTTGACTAAAACTTTTCAAACTGCAGCCGGTGACCTACGCCATTAAAAACCATTTAACAGACATGTTTAGGAGACACTAAAGTTGTTGACCCAATGGGACCATTCTTTTGGATGACATCCATCTGGTTTAATGGATTTTACAACACTGAAACAACACCATAGCATGATACTTCCACCACAAACTACTGCAGGTTTGATGGCATTTTCATTTGACTTGCTTCTCCTTTAAACACAATGCTCAGGCAGTCTGGCCTCATAACTTGAGACGACCCCGGTTGTGAATTGGCTCTTTATAAATGAGTAAACCATATTGACTTCTTTGACTCCTTCCCATTGAAGGTTAAGCTGCACCTGTGAACGCTAAGGGATCTTAAGAAGTTTTCATGTCATTTAATGCTGGAAAACCCAGTTTTGTTTGAGTTTCATTTTTTAGATTTCAGATTTTACAAACAAGAATATAAATGTTTTCTCCTTTTTTTGTTTATTCTAGTTCTCACCTTGAGCAGCAACACCAGCAGTCCTGCGCTAATCAGCAGAGGAATCAGGCTGCTGATGAACCAGCTGAACCACAGGATGCCATTGTCCAGTCCCATGATTCTCATCGTCTCCTTCAGCCGGGCCTCCTTCTCGTACACCACGCTCTTCAGAATGATCGACACAGAGTACATCCAAGCCAGCGTCATGAAGAGCGGCATGGAGCGGCTCATCACCCGCAGGAAGCTGAGACGGATATAGGAAGGGACAATCTGAGTCCTGCTGATGAAGAACAGACCAAAAACACCAGATCGTCTCCTTACATGTCGTCTACGTAGCACGGGTAAGGCATCTGCTGGATGTAGACGCCTGTCTTCTCCTTGGTGCCTGTCAGCGCTCTGATGATGCCTTGCTCAATGACATCCTGCAGGTATGTGAAACCACCCCATATGTATCGCATATCTTCAAATGGGTCAGCACGAGGGCCTGGGTCCCAGTACCTGGGAGGCACATAGAAAGGTCGAAAGTTAAGATGCTTTTCTTAACATTCAGATGCTGAACCGTTGAGGTGCAAAGCTGCAGGAGTTCTTCCTACACTAAACAAAGTCAAGATGGTTCTTTTTAAAAGTTTGATCTAAGGTAAAAACAAACCCTGCGCTGCCACCTAGTGTTTAGTGGCATTTTCATAAAATGCAAAGCTTCATGTTGAAAACCACAAATAAAGCCAAATGTTGATAAAACTTGAAGTCTCTTTGAGTAGCTGTCCAACCGAACCTAAAATATGTGCACCCAGTTCTGGATCCTCTCAAAATGACCTGAACCAGAACCAAAACTTGCCGTTTCTGAGATCCCCTGTAGGGGTCACAGGGTGACTGAACCCAACCCAACTACTGTTGGGTGAAGGCAGCGTGCACCCTGAACAGTTCGCCAGTTAGTTGCAGGACAAACATGAATAAAGAGAAATAATATTTAGGACATTTTAAGATGTTAAGGAACAAAAGCTGTCCCGGATAGTGTAAAAACTATGTAAAAATAAGTTGTTGAAAGTAGTTTAGTTGAGAAAAGAACCTCTCTCTCCATTGGTTGCAGCTGTGAAGGTGACAATGAGTAAACCTGATGCAGTAGTGGGAGGGGCCAAGTCACTGACTGCAGCATCAGTGGATTTTTAAGTTAAAAAAAAGCCTAATGTGCTTCATATAAAAGTCCCCATCGTTCCCTAATAATGTAACTATAAAAACTTGTTGGATGTGTTTGTTATTGTGTCTTTGGAATGGAGTTAACTTGCTTGGTCAAACAGAGACATGTGAAGTTCATTCTTATCATAGAAATATCAAATGTGTGATGCATTTGACTTGGAAGAGTCAAATGTCAAAGAGTCAAAACTGAAGGTTTTAAAACTACTCTGCATCCCACTCATTGATCCAAAAAGAAGATTTCTTGATTCTTAAAAATAGAAAATAGGATAACCATGACAGAATGAAGAGTTTCATGAATATGGTCAGGGTTTTAACTTTGAGGGGTAGCTTTTAAAACAACATTAAAAGCATTAAAAGCACTTTCAAATGTCCAATAACTCTTCAAGAAAATGTCTCCTGAGGGTAAAATATTTCCTGTACTTTGGCTCTAGAGTTTTTACAGTGAATTCCCATAATGCTTTGAGCACGTACAGTATTTAGTGACCAGAAGATCTGCAGGAAACTTCTGACAGACTGGTGTGTCCCGGAAATAGGGACGGTGCTCATGGCTCTGCACATAAGATGAGCCCTGCAGAGTTTGAGGCAGCATTTATCTAAGTGACAGGTCAACTCTAAGAGCATTCTTACGCGTCTTTGATCTTGTTGGTCCGTTCCACATTGTCGATGTCCATGCGGATCTTGTAGTTGACTTTGGGGGGTAGTGCAGTGGCGTTGGGGGCAATGTCTGGGAACACGATCCCGGCCCAGAACTTCCTGTCCTCCAGGAGCTTCATGGAGCGGTTGATCATTAGCTCCTCGTTGGAGACCGGCTCCAGCTTGTCCAGATTTACACACTGACACACGAAAACACACATCAGTTGATTTGCTCTTCCATCTTTTCCAAACTGGATTATGGCATGAGTGAAAAGCGGACCTCCATGAAGCGGGAGATGCTCATGATGGCCTGGTCGGTCTCGTTGAACACCTCCCTCCAGGTGACCATGCTTTCGGGCAAATGAGAGTTGTCCACCTGATTGGACAGGAAGTTGGAAAATGTGTCCACAGTCCAGTCTGTGCTGGTTAGTTTACGGGTAAGAAAACTGGCAGTGATGTTGTTCTTCAGCATCGCCTGAACCACAAACAAAAAACAAAAGATGGCTTAGTTTCAAAGAGACGGCGATAGAGGTGCAGGTGAGGCAGTGGGCGAGGCATCCATACCCTGATCATGCTCATCTCCTGGCTGTTCTCCATGAAGTCCCACACTTTGGGTCTCATCTCCTCCCACATGCCCCCCAGGTCCCTGAACACACCAAGTTCCTGGAACGTCCGATTCACCTGAACTCACCACAGACAGGAATACCATGAAGGAAGCCAAACTCAAACATCCCCATATAAACAAGCTCATCTCAAACTCCTCATGCAGGCAGGAAATGATGTCGAACCTCATGGATGATCTTCTGAGTGGCTGGGGTGTGAGGGGTGTACAGGATCTTCCCCAGCAGCAGAGGCTTCAGAGCCTGCCAGATCATGTGGGACATGGGACTGGAGTCCATGCTGCTCACCAGGCTGTTACAGTATGGAGCTGCAACACGAGCACGGTTAGACGCGTCACAGACACCGCATCAAAGCACAGACGTGCTGTGAACGCAGCACTGGGCAGGTGGATTACAGACCGAGGTGGTCTGCAGAACTCCAGCATCCATTCCAATCACAAAATCAATATTTAAATTGGGTTAGATGAAACATACAATTCAATGTAGAGTCACTTTTAGATTACATTTCCCAAACCTTGGAGGCTGTTTTCACATAAAAAGTGATTTTACTTCAATTGAACATGAACTTTTATTTAAAAACTATAAAAAATGTTCACTAAAATCCAACAGAAAATGATTTCATTCATTAAAAAACATACAAGAAGTTTATTTAAGAGAAGAGGCCTTCCTGCATTTACTGAATGGATTTTGCTTCTAATTTCTTCAAACCCAGCTTTGCTCTCTGCATATTGGAAAGATCCTGCAGATAGATCTGTGCGTCAGACCGGTGGACCCCGCAGGAAGCATGGAACTCACTAGAAGAGTTGTCGTAGAGCGCGTTCTCGTCCTCGCTGCTGTTGTGGTTTCCAAACAGAGCCTTGTAGTTGCTGTCTTCATACCAGTTGAGGGATTTGATTTGGAGGCCGCCGCCTTCAGGGTGACCGCACACAATCCTGGAGACGGCCTGGTACATGGCGCTGGGCGACGATGTGGCGTTCTGCGTCAAGAAGATGATCTCATTCCTCAGATCAATCCAGCTCTTCATCCCCGCCAACTGAAGACCACAGATGAAGAGCAGACGAGTGAAATGTAACAGTTTTTATTTTCATTGTCTTTTTCCTGTTTTTATTGATAAAGTTGCTTAAAATAAACTCAAAAATAAACTCTATAGGTCAACCATGCCTTTTTTACTGTTCATTTGCTTTGAGTCAGACGTGTCTGCAAAACAAAACCTTTTCTTTTCATTAGAATTAGATTCGTTTTTAAAGTTCGTCTCGGTGAGAGCCATCGAACCTGGAAGAGTTGAAACAAATACACAGAAAAAAGTTAGATGAGCTAAATGTAGTTCTGCTGAAGAGGGAACTTTTAATAAAATTGTGAAATTTTTACAGAATAAGAAAAAAAAGAGAAGTTATGGTTTTCCTTAAGCTCACTTTTAGTCAGGTGGGAGATGAGAAGGAGCTCTTGTGATGAAGGGATTTAAAGTCCCACTCTGATCATCTTCTTATCTATTATAAAAGTGTTCCCAGTGGTCTTTTAATTATGATAATGCTGTTTTTAGCCCAAATCAAAACACCTGTGTTGTTTAGCAGAGCGGCAGGAGTTCATCACAAATTCACCTCTAACCTTCTGTTTGTGAGCTGTGAGGTCAACAGACCTGAGTAATTTCCCAGGCTCCTCTGGTGGAACCACGTTTCTGCTTCAGTTCAGAAGGCAGATATCATCTCTCCATATGAGAATGCAGACCATGTTTTTTGATACAGCTGATAGTTAATGGTTAATATGTGTGATCTGAGCCATAAAGCCAGTTCTGCTGGGGGGCCTTTTTTCCCCTCACTTTCATCCCTGGTTTTGCTGGAGGTTTATGGGGAAGTTTCCTCTCCACAGCTGCTACTTAACAAAGCTTTAACTTTGTTAAACCACTTCTAAGGTTCACCAACCAGAGTCTGCTTGATGTAACCAGGTCACCATATTAACGCTGGGGCAGCAGAGTTGCCCCCAGCTGTGGGTAATGTTCTTCCAGAGCTGCAAGTGATATAAGTGCTTAATTATTTGAAATATCCAAAAAAGAAAACCCTTTTTAGAATGGGTTTTAGTACTAAGAAGTTTCTGGTAAATTTGTTTTCTAAATAAAACTATCTATTCATTTGTTAATAATTCGGCTATAGTTTAAGGGGATTAGACCAAATACTCTTCCATTCCCTTAGAAAAAATGTAGTCTATTTAAGTGCATACGTCTACTTAGTGTACACTAAAAGTGAGGCAGTATGCTTAAAGTTTGCTTTTATATACTATCTATATCCGTTATAAAGTTAAAAATGTTCCAATTAAGTCTAAAGTCAAGTAAACTTAATGAAATAAACTTTTTCCTAAATGTGTAAACTGTTGGTCAGGCATTTTTAAAGTGCAGTTGCATTGAATTGAATTGAACTTTATTGATCTCACAGAGGAGAAATTCACCTGTCATGGCAGCTCAGAAGAAAAAAAAAAAAAAACTAACAAAGCAAATAACATTATCAAAGAGCCGAACAAACAAACAAACAAGCAGTCTTTCCTTTCTGGAATGACCTGGACTGAATCTGTACCTAACAATCCCAACTCTTTTTTACATTTTTTGCTTCTCTTGATGTTTGTTGCTCTGTTGCCATAGCGTGTTGAGACGACCTGGTGCTTCATAAATTAGCTGACTTGAGCATTCACGTGTTTCCTTTCTTTTTCCATTCGTGATGCAGACAATAGACACACGTTGGGCTTTAAGCTGGCCTGTTTGAATTTTCCTGGAGGTGGCACGCTTCATGTGCAAGCCTGTAGTGATCCTAAACAAGCAGCTCAGTCTGAAAACAAAGGGGCTGCATGTGACCTAAATTGAACAGTGAAGCTTCTTTTAACTCCCAAACTCCTTCAGACGTCTGAATAGCTTGATGAGGATGAGTGGAGCAATCTGTATTTGAGGAACACTCAATGATCCAGCAGAAAGTTATCAGTGGATGCTGGGTTTGAGCAAAGTCACGATTAAAATCAGGAGGTGACGTCAGCAGGAATGTGGTTCACCTCTTTGCTCGGGTAAATCTGCCGTATCCCACACTACGTTGGAATGTTCTGCAGGTCGGAAACGGACCTGACGGGATCCAACATGCTTTCAGGTTAGTGTGAGTGGGCGTACAGGCAGTGCACGTGCGCACTACTGCTTTCCCAGGCGTGCACTGACATTGCAACACTCGAATGAGAAAGATATTTTTGGACAACTCTTTAGAGATGACTTTCACTGATTGTGCTTTCAGACGGCTGATGGCAAAATGAAAATCATCATTTGTTGCTGTTGTTTTTAAGGGAGTGGGGTCTCGTGGGAGGGAATGTGTCTGAGCTCGTTCCACAGCAGAAGGATCTGAAACTGCGCACGTGAATAAACCACACCGCTGCTCATCCCTATGCAGCACCTGTCAGCTCTCGGAGTTACAGGTTTGATGATCTGGACCTGCTGGCAGGATCTTCAAACAAACCTCTAATGGTTCTGTGGTCTGACTGGAGGATGTTCTGCGATAGACTAAAAGATCCTCCAACTCCTGCTCAGAGGTTGTTGTTGGCGTTCCCCCAGAGCCTCAGGTCAGATGACCTCTACTATCAGGGAACAGACACACTTCCTCCTTCCAGGAGTTTCAAAATAAAGTCCACATTTCCAATGAACAATGAATGTGGTGGTCTCAGCTGCTGATGCAGCAGATTCACACTCAGTCACGTTTTCTTTTCCGCACATCATCTGTGAGCGTGACAGTATGTGTGTCTGATAAACCCTGATTATAAAACTGTTCACAGTGACCCCCCATGCTCGGTCATCCCTGTGACGGCCTGATGTTATGTCCCCCCTGTTTGAGTTCTCTACGGAGAAACCAGCTGAGGCGTTCCAGTCTTTGTTCAGCTGCTTTCATGTGGACACAAAGACCTGCAGGAACACTCAGCGTTGCCAAATGAACCCGGCGGCCCCCTCCCCACCGCAGGGGAGGAGAGAGGACATTTGTGCTTGATAGAGAAAGCTGTGGAAAAGAGAAGAACACGATCAGGTGTGGGCCTCACCTCCACAGCGAGCGAAGCCAAACTGTCCAGGAGGTTGTTGGTTGCAGTGGCTACCTGCTGAACGGCCTCGGGGTCGGACTGGACGTCCCTCTGAAAGAGAAAGACCCGTTAGTCCGCAGCTCCAAGTCAGGAGAACGACAAGAACCTGGTGGTGCTCAGACCACCTCCTTCTCCACGATCTGTTTCTAAATCAACTTTGCTGACGTGTTTGTTGCTGTTATGTGTCCGTAAAAACAAGTAAAACAGAAGAACTGAAAAATGTGAAACTTAGGAATCGATCAGAAACTGAAGATGCTCCACGTTTCTGCTAGAATTCAGAGCATTTCAGACACAAGCAACCAACATCAAACCTTTTATACTTTTTTAAACTAATATTAAAAAAAAAATCAAATTGAATTTTCTAATACATTTTTTTGTGTTTAACCAGACACATTATTTGAAATCAAAATGTTAAAAATCTTACAAGTGTCTCACAACAAACACTCGGGTACTGTTTAAAATTTTAGAGGTAGACATTGGATCACACGATATTTTCCTTTCAGAGAGCTTTCCTTTACTCTGCAGTTTGTCATGTAAAGGACCAGCAAAGCTGAAAGTCAAGCCTTATCCAAGGCCTGGATGAAAACATCTGTTTACTGTTCATATTTGTCGCAGCTGCTCTGATGCAGAAACAGAAAAATCAGAGCTGAGCTGAGATTTATTCACATAAATACCACGTTTGTGCAGATATTGTGACGCTAGTCTATGAAAACCAAATGTTGTCTTCCTTTTGTTACAGTATATCAGGAATAGAAAAGTATTAAAACAAACATTACATTTGTTTTGAACAAAAAACGCACAGATGAACACAAAAGATGCTAATCATATCGCTTCATATTATTTTGAAGAAGGAAAAAGCATGCAAACATGCGAGTGTTAAAGGGCCTGTATCATGCAAAATCAACTTTTTTTTTTAACTTTTTAAGAGTATTAGAAATTTAAATCCTCACAAAAAACACCCACAAAGTAGTATTTTGCTCCAATCACACATCTCTGAGCATTTCTCTAAAACCTTGCGCAGTGAGCACCAGCCCCTTCCAATCCCCTAGAATGACTGGATCCCACATTCATACATTTGAGTGTTAAGGAACAGCTCCTTCCAGGAAGAGTCTGCGCTGCCAGCGCCGCTCCCAGGCTAACACAAACACACTTTCTAACAGTGATCCGCAAAGCACAACTGTTTTATTTGCACAACGTGCACATGCATCTTTGCAAAAGTTCAGATGCTGTTTGTTTTTCGTGGATGTAATGCAGACACGCTGCTGAAGCCGACTCTAGGATGAAGCCGTGAAATGGGCGGCACCCACAAGGAGCGAAAGGCGGAGCCTCACAGATTGAGGTGTCTTATTTCCGGGTAGGAAAAGGAACTTGCAAAAATAACTCATGTTTCATTCTTTCGTGTGCCAAAGGTAATGTATTGTTACATATATATGGACATAGTTTACTATAAAAGGATATAGGTTCCCCAAATGGTTTCAAAGCTTTGATGGATGACACTGCACTGAGCTTATCAAACCCCGGAGGATTGGGACTAGTTTGGGTTTGAAGGTTTCTTTATGGCCAGAGAAAGTAAGAAAGTTGCAAAAGTGATGTGAAATAAGGTCTGAATGCTTTAACATTTCAACTCAAAAGCCTACATACTTAGACACAAGGAAGAAGGAGTGACGTTTGCCCTCTGAGTCTGTTTGGATTTTGCTGCTTTCTTTTTTTAATAGGCTTTTAGGAGACCTGGATAATGTTCTGGCCCGCCACCAGAACTAGAAAAAAACAGGATATTCTGAATTATGAATCCATTCTTATTTGTATTTATCTAAAAAGTGTAACATAATTTAATGTTTTAAACAACAGTGAGTGATCAGTAAACGCGTCTGGTCATTGTGGTCCTCGGCTGACCCAGCGAGGTTCTGGTGGGTCTCTGTGCTGCTGTGGAAACATGCTGGCCTGCAGCTTGTAGATCTCTCCACACAAAAGGAGCGAGGCATCTGTGGCACGCCGATGCACAAAACCTCCAGAGCTCTAACCCTGTCTCCGGGCTACAGAAACTGAGCCTGAGAGGAGTGAGGCAGGCCGCCACACGCCCAAGCTAAACACACAGCGCTCACCTGAACTGCTCCACCTGAGAGGGTGGGGTCATAACAGTGATTCTGCTGAAGGCGCCTAGCAGACGGCACTCAGGGCATGATGAACCGTTAAGTTTTGGAAAAACATAAATGAGTGGGCAGCAAAACCACAAGCTCAATTCAGAAAAGAGCTGAGCAGGTCCGGCAGCGGGTCAGCTCTTACCCGAACAGGTCTGAAGAAGTCCAGATTGGACATGAAGTTCTTCTCAGCAAGATCCAACCAGGCCACTGGTGCCTGACAAATAACCTCCTGAACCCGTGCTGCCACCTTTGGGTCGGAAATCCTCACATAGTCCGACAGGTTCTGGCTGCCCCCATTTGCGGGACACATGTCCTTCAGGTGGACATTGAAACCTTCCAGAATCACCTGAGACAAAACCAATAAAAAAAGAGGATCATCAGAACATCTGTGCCTCAAATTCTCTGTGCTATAGCTTTCCCACATTCCTATTCAAGCTTCTCTGATCTAGAACTCAGATTTTGGGCCTAAGTTTTCATGATCTCAGGAATTTCTGAACATCATGTATGAGATGAAGTGGAGATAAATCTCTTGAATAAAGCCAGACTCCTTGACTGTTGTGCACGGCAGCAGAGGGGTGGTAATGTGGGCTTGTTTTGTAGCCACAGGGCTGGGTATCTTTAGTGTCCTTAATCTGAAACTGTGAGAAATCAAGAATGAGTTATTGCTGCTCTGATGCATC
The DNA here is from genome assembly GCA_036245035.1 of Adrianichthys oophorus. NCBI lineage: Eukaryota > Metazoa > Chordata > Actinopteri > Beloniformes > Adrianichthyidae > Adrianichthys > Adrianichthys oophorus. Next base: position 1,679,075 of record BSAI01000038.1, read on the forward strand.
TAGAACCGGTTGGATCGGGTTTCTGCTCAGTCTGTAATTAACCTTTATATTGTATTCGGGTCAAAACTGACACGTTTTCAAGTGTGAAAATTGGTCAATTTTGAGGGGTAAAGATTTCTTTTCATGTTTGTTCAAGAGCCAATTTTTCTACATTTAACCTGACAGCTAACAACAACTGGACTCAACTAACCTAAAAATTTAAATTATTACATTTTAAGATGTTTCCATGGAACTCTTTGGCTTTAATCTGCTGATTCGCACTGAGCATGTGCGGAGCACATCTCTTTACCTTCTCCAGGTTGACGGTGGCCTCTCTGATCTGTCGGACGCTGTTCTCGGGGAAGGAGGCGTTTGTTAGCAGAAAGCTCGACAGAGTCTCATTGTCTTGCAGGAAATGCTTCAGCTGGAAGCCTGTGGGAGAAAAAACAGACAAACAGAGCAGGTCAGAGAAACCTGACGCCGCCTCCTGTAAATCCTGAGCTTTTGTTCCTGGACTCTGCTCGGGCTTGTCTTCACAAAGCAGTGGCGATGTCCAGAGAGAGCGGGAGACATCCACCCTCCGCACTTTGTGAAAGCACATGCTAAGGTTCAGTTTCAGCTGCTGAGAAGTTCTCATTCAGACTGATCAGGTTGCACCAATCTGCTCTGACTGGTGGAGGACAAAGGCCTGCAGACATGGCTGCTGTGACAGGTCCAGGTCTACATCATTGAGGCAGAAGAAACTCAGTTGTTGATAATAAAAAGAGCAATAAGCTGAATTGTTTGGAATTGTCAGTTTGCTCCCGGTTTAAACCTGCATTGATAAAGCCTGTCGGAACAGGAAGTGCCGACCATATCTGGAGGCAGATGTTAACGGTTGGAGGTGACGTTTATGTTCACGGAGGCTGCACGTCATTACACGTCTGTAAAATTAAAGAGGAAAGTTGGAGCCTGGTTGTGCGCCCACCTCTGCAGGTCTGAACAGGTGGCGCTGCGTGTGCATCCACATCATGAAACCAACATGTTTCAACCAGAATCCTCATTCACAGACCTGGTCTGATTCACTGAGCTCCTCAGTTTCTTTTTTTCCTTCCTCATTTCTTTCACGTCTAATTCAATTTGCTTTTCCTCTCAGTGTTTTCAGCCAAGCAGGTTTCAGAACTGACCACTTCCTGTTTATGAACTTATGTTAGAGCCACAGAATCGCCTGGAACACCGGCCATGCAGAGACCTCAAACCCGATTGGGTGATTGGCTTGAGAAAAAAATCAAAGCAGAAAAACAAAACCTGGTGCTTCCAACTTTATCTTTCCAAACTTGTCCTCTTTCAGTCGGTTGTTTTTGAGCCTACTGGGTTTCCATACTTTGGTCTCGTCTCTGTAGATTACAGGAGCAGAGTCCTGTCTGACATCAGCAGTGATGTGATTGGTTAAATGAGCTCCAGCTGAGTGACCCGTCAGCTGCATCATTTGCATTGACGGACTCACACAGCGCCACATAACCAGTGGGGGCCTGAGAGGGAAAAGCACCCATGATGGACTGAAGGGTTGGGGGTCATTTGACTGAGGGCCAGCTCTGACCTGGTACTGGATGTGGTCCAGGACTGGGGCCCATGTGGTTCCAGCTGATTGAACTTGGTGACACTAAGTAGAATTAACCCGGGAACACTGACCGCTCTCATCCCTCCCCCCACACACACACCAGCAGCAAACTGTCCATAATTCAATGTTTTCTCAGCATGTTTGAATTTGAGCTTACAGTGAGGTGACAAAGACATGTTCATACCATTTATAAATTACTTTGATGCCGTTTCATTTTTGTGAAAAGAAAATCAGAACATTTTCAAATACGTAAAAGGCCTAAGGAATTTCTGTGTAAAATAGTATCAGAATTTGGAAGATAAAATATATGTTTGGCCAGTAGATTTTTTAAATTAATTGGCTAACTTAGCCAGTGTTTCAAAAATTAAATTTCTGCCCCCATGTGGAGGTATTTTAGTTATCTAATATCCAACAAAAAACAGTAACGCTAACTGCAAATTGTGCAGAAGGCATATTCCTTCTAAAACTGGAAATTACCACCAACTTTTTTTTTTATCATCTGAAGCAGTGCTACCAAAATAAACCATAATTCTACAGCAGAAACAAGAAAGTTAAGACCTTCACACTGTGAACACCTGTACAGTACGTAATGGTAAGTCAGGGTGAAGTAGGTAGTGAACAGCAAGTTTCCCGTAAGTGCTGTTAATGTGATAACTGCTACTAGCGTGCAGCCTGAAAGAGCCATTGCAGCCTTTTAGAAAGTAGGAAATTAGACAATCAGAGAGTAGTTGATGTGGACATCCTACAGGCACTTGCATATCACCTGTTGTGAAACTGCATGTAATTTACTTTATCTATGCAAATACTTCACAATGCACTTACCACACACATAAAAACGGTCCGTTTCATTTTTTGACATCCATGAGGTGGCTGTTAGTATTTTGTCTGCTGAACCTTTAATTCTCCTAAAATTATACCCAAAAGCGTCTTTGGAAACACTTGAAATATTTAGCAGTAGAGGTCTTAAAGGTGATTATTGGAACTGTCTTCATTTTAGCCAAAACAGAGAAACACGGTTTTTAGTTGAGTTTAACATTTTGAATAATTCTAGGCCTCCAAAAACACGCCTGTGAAAGCAAAACTATTTAAAAAATTTTAAGGACCTGTTTCAAACCAATGCAGGTCTTTCCTGCCCCCTCATCACTCCAGCTGCTGTGGGCTAATTAAGTCCTGTGGTTTCCCAGGAAGGAGGGGGCAGCAGGTCAGAGCAGGTACAGCCTACAGATGTGCACAATTTCCCACAAAGCAGTGCTTCTTTTTGTTTAGTACACTGGAAGGATATTGCAGTGTGGCGGATGACTGTAAGAAACTCAGCTGTTCTAAGAACAATGCCTGGCTCTTGGCCCCGCCCCTGCCGTGACTGCCCTCCACAGGTGCTTTCCTACCTGAGCGGCTGCTCTGCAGTGCCCGCAGCGTTCGTGCCAACTCCTTGAAGCCCTCCAGGTTTTTGTCGTTTTGACTGTACAGAAGAATCTTTTTGGCATCGGAGAACAGACGAGAAATTCTGCAAATGAAAAAAGCAAAGTAGGTTGAATCGTTTAAAAGAGAGTTGAGGCGGAGAACCATAGACAGCTGGAGAGTCTGCAGCAGACAGAAGTAGATCAGAAGTCCAGAGAGAAGGCAGGACCGCAAAGTCACAGGAAAAGCTCAGAGGGTAAAACAGAGGCCGATCCAGCTGAGGAAAAAGTCAGAGATGAAATGCAGACATCAGAATATCAGCTCCAAAGAGTTAGATGATGAATGTGGGGTTCTGCTGATGCAAACAGAACAAACCCCTTAAAGCCAGAACTCACAGAAGGAACCGGAGCAGAAAAAAGGCTCATTGTTTTTTTCTAAGACTGTTTTCATTCAGAAACAACAGATAATCAGTTATAGTTAAAAGTTAATCAAACAAATATGTTCAGTTTACAAAGATCAGTGGTTGACCGATTATCGGCCAGGCTGATTTCGGTTATTTTGACGTATGTATATAAGGATCCACCCTTTTTTAATCTGGCTGACCAATTTTGAACTGGTTATTTTAGCTCAGGTGCAGCAGTGCCGCTCTTCTCCAGCATTGTCCCGCGCAGCCTGAATGGTTATGCAAATTGAGCATTCAGTCCTGTGCATGTTACGTTCACCCAAATATCTTAAAACACTGTTAATCACGTGTTAAAAAATGAATGTTTGTCTTCCCCATACTGAGAAAAAAAAAAAAAATTACGCGAGCTGCAATCACCTGAGCTGCTCTGTGCGCAGATAAAACTACGGCCCCTCCCTCCTGGGCTTCAAGCAACTTGCAAACATACAAGAAAGTTTCTTTGTTCATTATTCTCTTCAGTTCTACAGCGCCGTCTTCCTAATTCACTAGCCCAAGAGAAGCCATTTGGTTGGAGAACATGTAGATCAACTTTGCTTTTTGGACCACAAGCTCTGCTGCTTAACCCTTTAACTGCCAGCTCAACCAAACAGTAGAGCCCATTTAGAAAATATGGTAAAAATATTTTCAGGCTCTTAGCCCTGCCCCAGGGCTAAGTGTTTCATTCCCCAAAAGCATTAAAAAAAACACCTTTGGTGGTTAAAAAATTAACAGGGACTACTGACAATTTGTGCTATCCTGTTAACGTTGGGAGTGGAGTCATCTCGACCCCACAGCACAAGGGTTAGCAGTCACATTTTTGTTACTTGGTTTCATCTACATGCGGAAACTTCAGAGAGCTATTTATTTATTTACTTTTTTTTTTTTTACCTTATAAGACACGCTACAGTGGCAAGGAACTCACTGCACTTTTTGCTTCAACTTATGACAAAGATAAGTGATTTAATTTATGATGAAGTTTTACTTTATTCACTATAAAAACTTTCAGGGGGATATTGCCTGAACTTAACAACAAAACTAATAAAAGATGCTGCTGAGCTTGTTACTCCCTGAACTTTTAGGAACTATCTACTTATTCTTTTTATTTACTTGTTTTTTTACATAAACAAATTAAAATTGTTGTGGCTTGAATTATTTTATATTTTGATGCCAATATGTTCACCTTTACTGCAAATGAATATCGGCTCCAAATATCGGTTATCTGCATTCTGGGCTACTAATAATTGATATCGCCCCCTCATACGGTCGATCTCTAGCAGAAATAGGAAAACGAAGGACTATTACAAACAAGATAAATAATAACACAAGTTCAGCCACACAAAAAAACTCACATGGAGTCATTAAAGTTTCCCACGATGCCTGGGGACTCGCCCGGCGTCGGGTTCCTGAAGCACGGGTTGTTGGCGTTGCACAGAATCCCCTGGATCCAGGGTAGCGTTCCAGAAGACGGCATGGCTTTGTTGGGAAAATGACCTGCAGACGGGAGAGAGCTCAGTGAGGTGACAGCATCAGCTCAACAGCAGCTGGCTCTTCAGTTGAGACTCATGGGAAATGTACTTCCAGAACTTGAGCAACACAGATCTGCTTCTAAACATCGAAAAAATGAGAAAATATTGTTTGATAAATAAGACTTTAATTGGTCAGCTTTTATACTAAAAATTCTATTTAAAAATAAGATTTAACGCAAATGAGCACCTCAGTGCATATTGTCATGGCAACCATCTTGAAGATGCTGCTGAGGCTTCCATGTCTGCTACTAGATATGTTTGTAGTTCATACAAACACTTTTTGTAGTTTTTGGTGTTAATCTGATTCTAAAGAAAGTGAGTGGAACAGAGGAGAGACAAATGTGGAGAACATGCAGCTTTCGCTCTTTTTTTATTCTAGGTTTTAAAATATTCTAACCATTCAAATTAAAATACGGTTACCGTCCTCACTGAAATGATCATTCTGTGAAAAAAAATTCCACCATAAAGTCATTTTGACACTGAGGAGTTTGTCCTTCCCCTTGACAGAACGCTGCGCTCATCATCATGTGTTCATACATCCGTGCCTGTCCTCACGTTGCTGTGTTTTTGCCCTCAACCATCCACAACAGGTCGTCTTTATCTCCTGCCTCGTTGGAACTGAGCGAGCACATGCTCACCTGAAGCCCGGCGGTGAGATAACCTCTGATTGGCTTGGGGTCGCAGCATCACTGCTGCAGGTGCAACCTTTGCCCCTGCAGCTTCACGCCGAGCAAAGAAGCTGCTATCAGGAGCCTTTCTGCCAGCTGGGCTCTTTGCAATCGGGAGTGATAAGATAAGAGGCGGGGCAGTAGGAGGTCCACAGGTCAGCCAGCAGGCTGCCGGCGCCGCTCAACGCACCCAGCACTCAAACAATAATCAATACCAAAGTGAACAGAAATGGAGAAAGCAAAACAACAACTAAAAATACCATTTCCTTTAGAGAAAGCCACTAAAAAAGGGTGTAAAATCTTTCTAAAACTTCTGTTGGAACTACTAAACAACGAAAAGTGTTTTTGGGAAACGACTCAGGAACATCTTTGTGGCTCAGGTTCTCAACTCTCAAAAATCTCTATCGTTTCCAATGGAGTGTTTTGTGTCTCTTTATGTGTGAACTCTTCTCAGCCTCACACACAAGCCAGAACTGAAAAAACACAAAAGCAGTTTTTTTAGCAGTCAGTTTGTTGCATGAATGTTTCTCTCACTGCGATGGAGGAACAAGCATTGTCCCAGAGTTCTGCTGGATGTCATCGTTTACAGTGCAGCAGCCTGCCCTCATGCATCAACCTGTGCTGATCAGCCAGATTGATTATTTATCAGATGATCTTTGGACATCGGAGCAGTGGGCTTGCCCCAACACCTTCACATTTGGCAGCAACAGGCCCAGCTGGTTTAGCACCAAAGGCCACAACAACATTTATAGAGAAAACCTTCAGATATTGTTTAAAACTGTAAAAATGTGATAAATTATAAAAATCCAGGCAATTAATTAAAGAAACACCTTCTTACACTTTGTTTTAACTCTATTTAAGAACATGCGACAGGCTTTATGAGAGACTCATGAGTTCCTGAAGGTTTGTTGCCCTCTGTGCATCATCTGGAAGTCAACTACACTGTAGATGTGAGCAGGAGTTTGAGTCCCCGTGTCATCTGCTCACAAACGAGAGGAGGGGACAGTGAGGTTTACAGATGGATTATGGCAGCCTACTTTGTATGATCAGTTGTAAAGAAGAGTCTGAACTGTTGGATTCTGCAGAGTGAAAATGAAGTCTGAAGTGGGACGGATAGGTTTATCGTAGTTTGCCCCGCCCACCTGAACAACTTTACAAAATAAAACTTGAGGACCCATGTAGTTTTTTTTGTGTGTTTTCATCATGTTTTTTGGCATTTTTCTGATGATGGAGGACATAAAGAAAATTAAAATTAAAAATCTATTTCGGAGTATTTCCTTTTTCAAATCTTTGTGAATCAGGAGCAAACAAAAAAAAATGACGTTGAAAAAATATCCAATTTTTAACATAGGAAATATGCAAGGCGGGTCATAAACTCCCTGCTCTGCTCCATTCTGATGCATCTACTTGCAGACAATTAGATCCATATCTAATCCACATCTTTACATTTCATCATCAGAGCTGGCATCTGGATCAAAACCCTGGATGGGGTGGATGGGGTTGTGAGGGGCTGTAAGCTAGCGGGAGAGAGCGTAAACAGAAAGTTCTCAGCAACAAGGAGGGGGATGTGCTGCTTTGAACCAACAGTCCCGCCCACAACTCAGAGGTGAATTTCGAATGAACTCCTGTTGCTCTGCAGAAACTATGTCTTGGAAAACAACACAGATTTTTTTTATTTTGGTTAAAAATGACTTCATCATAATTAAAAGACCACTGGGAACAGTTTTACAACAGATCAAAAATTGATTAGAGTGGGACTCCAAAGCTATGTTGGGTCCACCCACCACCCAATCAAACTGAATGCTCTAAATTATGTGCAACTTTGAGCTCTATTAAAATCAACAACTACATTAAAAACATGAGATGCTATAATGATAAATACAGCATAAACAGAACCTCCAGAAATTACAAACATTTATTTTTGGGTAAAACTGGAAATTTTAACATGGGAGTCAATGAAGATCTGCTCACCTATGTAACCTGCCCCCAGTGGTCATTGGAGGAACTGCATCATTGTACATTTCCCAATTTGTGTCAAATTATGGAATAGAAGGTCCAGACATGAGCATTCTTCAGAGGGGCTGGAGTCTCTCTGAGAGAGAGGTCAGGGTCCGCCATTCAAGAGAAACTCTGCATAGATCTGTATGTCCACATGGAAAGGAGATGGCAGCAGGAGTGTGAACATCTAAAGCATAAATCTCAGACTCCAGGCCTCCAGGTCCAGTGTCCTACAGAGTTTTCAACTAACCTGCCATTGAGGCTCCTTATTGGCTAAATACACATGATCCATGCAGGCAGCAGCAGATGAAGAAGGTTTTTCTTAAAAAAACAGGATGTCTGTCATTGAGGCCTAGAGTTTGAGATCCCTCGTCTACAGGGAACCCCAATACCTTCTTAGTGAGTTTTAATGAGCCTTTTCACTGGGGGGAGATGCTGCGGTAGAGTCTGCAGAAATTGGACATCTCTGCTGGTCTGGGATCCCTCAGAGGTGGAAGAAGAACTTCTACACTTCCTTTCCGAGGCTTCCGCCTCCATGAACCGAACAAGTGACAGATAATGATGCAAATATGTGATCTCATGTAGAAAGACAGTCGATGCATCAAAAGCTGCACATGAAGATCCTCTGAAGATTCTTATCATCATTCAGAAAAAAACGTCTTTGCTTGGACTCAAAAGTGGAGGAGTCCTCTCAAACACAGATCTGAATCTTGACTTCTTGTTTTAAACCAAAACTCCTCTTTTTCTGCAGCACGCCTGTACCATCGGCTCCAGCAGATCCACCTCAACATTATTTGTAGCTAATTCTTAGAAGGTTTTTTGGCTTAAACCACAATAGAGTGGAATTTTAAGAAACTTTTACACTTTTCAATACATAACCCCAGTTTGACGGTTTCTGTTATCATCAAAAGTTCAGCATATTCAGGAGATTCCTACATAAACATCAGATTTTTCTAACTTCTCAAACAATTAAGCTGTTTTATTTTCATGGAAAATGAATTTTTAAAAAAGCTTCAGCTTCTTCACTGAGCAGCTTTGGCAGCATTTATGAACACATTTTTTTCAGTTAATTTTTGTACTTTATTTTAAACTTTTCTTAGTGTTTGTCACTAAGCTGCATCTCAGTTCAGACATAACCAAAAAACACACAAAGTTTGAAGTTTTTTTCTTTTGCCTGGGTCCAAAAAAAAGCTGATTTTCTGCAGAAGTCTGATGTAATACTGTTTCTGCAGGAAACCCGAAACAGACATTTGAATGACACAATGAATGGAGCAGCATGTTTGCGCAAGAAAAAGCTGAGGCCTAGCTGCAGGATTCATCATTCCCATGAAGCAGAGCAAATTAACGATCTGAGGTCCTCAGTTTGGCTACCAGTCGCTGCTGACCGCTCTTTTAAACTTCAATGCTAAAAACGGAAACTGTTGTGGTTCAGCTGTTCTCGCTTTAAAGAACATGGCAAAAAGAGGGAAATTTACCCCAAAATTTTCAGCTTCAGGAGGCAGAGCTTAGAGCACACCTTTTCTGATTGACATGCTTTATGAACTTATTTAATTACTATGCCATCAGATAATCCACATCTGCGCTTGGTGGAGTTTGCTTTAAGGCTGAAGGGAGGCAGGAAGCTTTCTTTGGCTCTGGCTGTTATTGGAGAGCGTCTGAATGAAGAATGAACGGCGTGGGCGAAGGATGGATGGATAGATGGAGCTGAGTAAACGAAAGCCTCCCCCTCTACTTTTAGAGAAGTTATTGGTTGCCAGGACAAACAGTGATGTGGAATAAAGGTGGGATTTTCATCATTGATAAATGAGCGACTGCACAGAATAGGCTTTGGTGGGACTAAAATAAAAATCATCCTGATGCGGCAGCAGCGCTTTGAGCTGTGTAAACACATTAGAGCTGCCATGCAGAGCTGGATTTTGATGCCCAAGTGAGGTGAGCTGAGCTTTTCTCTGATCTGCAGGAGGTTTCTCTGAGGTGGCGAGTACGAACACGTGAAGATCATGAGTCACTGCATAAGCAAGACGCTGTGGGGGGAGTGCCCTGACAGATTCTGCTTTCACAGGCAAAAAGGAAGACCAGGGCTTCCTGAAGAACAACCACATGGCCACATGTGATGGATGCAGCTACGTCAGCACATCCCTGAGCTTAGCTGGGTTCCTGTCCCAATGCTTTCAGGCCTCCAAACATGGAGCCCTGAGGCTTCATCTTTCATGCGGCTGCCAATTGCATTCACCTGTCTGCTGCTTCAGAAACCCCACAGTCTCCTTCCAGAAGGATGAAGGGAGGAGTCATACGTGAGAACGAAGAAGTAGGCCGACTGACAGAGGCAGTGTGACCGTGACAACAGTTCAGGGTTTGACCTGCAGCACGTGCAGCTCAACAAAATTCAGCAAACAGAGAAATTCCATCACCGTCAGCTTCTCCTTCAGACCTTAATCTTCCTGAAGCCCATGATCCCTGACAAGTCTGAACACAGCTCAATGTTTGCTTCACTTTGTTGTGGTCATGTGTGAGCACCATCAGCAGCTCCATGCAAATCCAGCTGCTGGAGGACGAGCAGCCAAAATCCCTTTTCCACCTCATGTTGTTTGGTTAGGTCATTTGTAAGCTGTAATAACATTATAAATTCTGAACTTTGTGGCCTGCAGATAAGTACATGGAACAGAACAACACACAACCATAAACGACTTTGATAAACGCCATGAAGAGCTCTCTGTCAATGACTTTCTTTTTAAGTCCTGCATCTTATCACCTCCGATAATCAGGACACTGAAAAGTGACACCAGAATTTCTGAAAAGTACATGAAGTTCTCCCGCATGTGTGTGACCCACGCCAGCTGAAGCAAAGTGACGCTGCATTCATGGTGACCACCGGAAAATACAGACTCAACCGATCAGATTCGACTGATGTCTACCCCACCCATCCACCCACGAGTCCTAACTGAGGGTTCCTCAATAGCGCATGACATACCCATTTGTTCGTTTGGAGAAACATCATGAAGAGCAACATCTTCACAAGCCGATATGATCCTCTTTGATGAAAATTGTGTTTTTTTTACATGTTTTTGTGGCATTTTTCTGATGATGGAGGACACATATAAAGAACTTATGGCTAAAATTGCATTTCTGACCATTTCTTTATTCAAATCGTTGTGAATCAGGAGCAGAAAAAAATACTGTTGAAAAAGTGACAAAGAAAACACTAAGAGCAGCTTAGAGTTCAGAAAATCAAGGAGCAGAGAGTGTCCTCTCTGGTATGTAAATATAAATGAAAGTGGTCTGTGGAAACAAAAAAAAAATGTTTTCTTGAATTCAAATGAACCCACAGAACTTCACGGGAGGCTGCTAGTGCCATGCTGGTATGCTAACTAGACATCTTGCTGTTGCTTCCTCAATGCAAACAAAGACTTTTTGATCTTTACTCAGCTTTGAACACCAATAAAAGTTTTGGCTTTAACAAGGATCTCTAGGAAACTGACTTCCCTTCCCTTTCCCTTGTTGTTTTTATCCACTTGAAGCCTCATGAAGCCTCATGAAGTTGCTGCTTACCAAATCCACCATGGTTTGTATCTGTTCTACCAGTTCTCCTCTGGAATTGGAAAACTGAATCTCTTTCAAAAGGCATGAAACTTTTTTTCTGACTAATTTCATCTTTTGCTCACTTGTTTGTCTGTGATTGCTGTAGCTGGTGGTAAGCATTTCCATAACCTGTGTGTTAAAGCACAAACTGTTGCATTACAGTAAAGTTTTTTGTTACCAATTTCAAACTTTCTGCTGCTCACTTTCGGAGAAACAATTTTAAATCAACTTCACTGAATAAAAGCTAGGTACTTATTTAGAAAAATGTTAATATATAATGTATTGTTGTGGTTATAATACATCCATAATTTCATATTTTTTATGTTGATCTTAAAAATGTCCAAAAACATAACGCTTTTTTAGACTTAACATTTATGCAGATTTTATTAAATCTGGCTTTTCGTTCTTATTTTCTTCATCAAGCACAGTTTCAGTTGTTAATCTAACTTATATTTTTCTTTAAATTCACTTAGTTAAAAAGGTGAAAACATAGTTTCCCGTGTAAACTTCCAGGTTGTTACTTAGTCTGTTGCGAATGACTAGAATCAAAAGATAAAGTGAAGGATGAACTCGGAGTGAGAACTGTAAACTAACTTCAGACCAACAAAGACATAAAGAAAAGTCATGTTTTTTTTCACATGAAATTGTTCTCAATTCATTAATTGGTTTACTGTTTGTGGTTGTAAACAATCAAACATGAAGATTGTGGACTCACACTCATGCTGTTCGTACGGAGGGTAGTTCAGGCGCACTGCGATGAGGATGAAGAAGATGAAGAGGGGCCAGACAATTTCCACCAGGAGCTGGAGCTGCAACGCACACACACGAAAGAAAAGATGCATTCAATGATGTCAGGGGTTTCTCAGAGCTCAACCAGATCCACATCAGTCGGGAAAACGTAACTTTGGCTTCATTTAGTTCATAAAAGCTTAAACTTGTGATCAGAACCATATGAGACCCAAACACAGAAGTCAGAATGATTCTTCATAACTTTGTTGACATGAATTCACTCTGAATCTTCACCAGGATTCAGCTAGTGTATGAGAGTGGATGAGTCATGTGACCCAGAAAAGACCAGAAAAACAAGGAAGTGAGTCAAATGAGCTTTTCATGTAAGTGTGAGCTTATTTTCAGCTCAGCGACAACAAAGGGCTCCAGAAAAGTTAACTAACAAAAGACTAGAAAAGTAAGAGTAGAAAAGTAGATGGAAAATCTGCCAACAAATGAGCTGTACTCCCTACAGTTAATTGAAATGACTAGGTAGAGAAGAACCCTTTCACAATAAAATGTCCCCCAGCCTCAAAATATAACAAAAAGATTTTGGAAGAATCTCTGTGTGCATGGGACGCAAACATCAAAGCAGAGCTGTTTAAAAAAAAAAAAGTCCCTCCGGAATTTTGTGATGTTGAAATTACACAGATTCCTACAAATTCAACAATTTTTTGCATCTCTTTCTCAACACAGCAACTTCATCCCAAGTTCTGTCCTGTTTCTGTCTTGTGATGTAAGCACGATTATGGCAGAGAAATGGCTGGAGACAGCTCTCACTTTATCAGGCTTTATAAATGAAAAATGCTTACAGCTCGATACAGACATACAAACATCCAGTCAATAGCTCTCACAAAACCTCAGTCTCTCTCTCTCTCTAGGAATTCTGGGTAACATAGTCTTATCAGAAGTCCACCAGTCAAAAGGTTCCTGAGCGCTTAAACATATACATCATTGGTCTAACAAGTTATATTAGCCAGGCATATTAACCAAGTGTATTATGCTTTTGTGTTGCTGACATGACTTTTAAAGTTTCTCACTTTCTAACAAAAATCACAGTTAAAAATATAGCTCAACAGTTTCCAAATGTAATTTAAGAGCATGAAGGTGAACAGTTTAGTCCTCCTCGTAACGTTAAGATTGGAGAACAAACAAATTTTGCAATTGAAAAGAACGAGGAGAATGGCTGCATGTAGTGCTTAAAGTCTGCAAGCACTGTGTGAATTTACCATGTGTGTGAATTTACCATGTGTATGAATTTAC